>CAHIKZ030000077.1:30000-62500 GCA_903632075.3 Acanthosepion pharaonis
CAGTAGAGTTCGCAGCTAAGTTGAGTTGGCAGTTCACAGCTGAGCGGTTGGTGTTAGACAGACAGGTAAGCAGTTGCAGTGAGCTGAGAGCTCGCAGACGCCTCACCGAAAGCTGACTAAGATTCCACACAATCCTCGACCTCAACTTCTAACCAACAACAATTTATTTTTGAAGAACGACTTAGACTCACACCACCAAAACAAGTTTTACGAATATCGCCTGAAGATACACCAAGAACCAGTTTCTTAAAAACAAACAAGATGTTAAGACTCGCCTAACAAACACAAAGTGTCACGAATCCATATAAGCGGGTTGGGGGGAAGACGCAGTCCTGTATTCAACAACCAGATATAAAATCTTGTTATTCCTTTTTAACACATTTGAACTCTTCGAGGTATTACATTATTTTCTTTTACATATACGTGTGCGGTATTGCCCTTGTGCGGAGTCGACTTGCATTACGGCCCGGCGACTGATTGATTTCGTCTACCTAAGATCAAATCACAACGTGGGTAGGTTAGACTAGAAATCAAAACAGTTACTTCTGTAACCAGACGTTGGAGGCGAGCTGGGAACGACAAGGCTGATACCGAATCTAACCAGATTCTCATCTGAATCAGCAAAAGGTTAGAACGTCACGTTTGTTGCCGCGACCTATAACAAGTCATCTTGGTCGTCACAGGACAGGATAGGACGGCGACAGCGCGGAGACGGACGGGGTGACGTCACAATTGGCGCCGGGACCAGGACAGCACGGCGGGCGCGACAGGCAGACGTCACATTTGGCGCAGCGACACCGGGGGACGTCACAATAAAGTTTTCTTTTTTCACTTACTCTCTCAGAGTAACCCTCTTGCGTTTTACTGGATTTAGTGTCTTGCTTGAGGGAAAATGATTAAAATAATATTGTTTAAATATATAAAAATGAGTAGCATAAAATTTATCGTCTATAAAAAAGATTACAAAAAGTGTGCATTCAAAACCTGATTTTATATTAATATTTTACCGGCATTCCACTCACTTGTATAGCGCTTTCTTGCTTATCCGTAAAGCAAATATCTGGCTACGGTACATATATTATATATATATATATATATATATATATATATATATATATATATATATATATATATTAATGACATATCTCTTCCGAACGTAAACGGACATTGCTCACTATAACTTAATATAATTTTTGTGAATTCATTAGATTCTTTACGACAGTATTGTAATTTCACGTTTTTTATGCTGTTGAATTCAGATGTTTCTTACTCCGACATTGTTTAGACATGCTATCTATGTAGAATACCTATGTTGGTGTGGATAGTTGACCATTTTTTTTTTGCATTTTCAAGGATATTTGTGTGAAGGTACTGCTACGGTTTTTTGTGTATATTACGTATAACTAGTGAGCGAGTCAAAATGTCTTATTTCCCTTTATAGTCTCCCAATAGAAGGTTGACTAATCAGAAGCCGCACAACACTATATCCGTCGTGTATAAAGGCGGCCATCTTTGTTTTCCCTACCGGAAGGACCAGAGCCAACTTGTCAGGCGAACATGACAGACGGAAGAACTACGCTCTGCTACTTTGCTGCGATATCCACTGCGAACCTGCACTACGCTTTCCTACTGTCTCCGAAATATTCACTGCCAACCTCTGGATTCTATACTCGAGGACGACCGTCATGAAAATGTCTAACAGGTACTACAACAGACAATTTGCGAATTTTGAAATCGACTCGCTGATTGCTCTAATTCCGCGTTGTAAACGCTTATATTCAAACAGACAAAACATGACACTGAACAGATATAGGGGTAGTAGTAGTCTGAGGGAGAAGAGGAACAAGAGAGATGATTGAATGTTCTATTGTTTGTTTACGACTTATCCAGCTTTTGCCGATTATGTAAGCATGAATTATTTTGGGGATAATAGATATTTACTTATACAATTCCTTCTATTTAACTTATAGCCGGGGAGATGTTATACTGGAACATACCTATTTTATTATTAATAGATTCTCCCACCTATAATAAGTAGGTGTTGTAGCAGTCGCCAGGTGCTCAGTGAGTTGGTGAGAAGGTCGATGTCGGACGACCGTTGGTCGGATACTAAAAGTATCAGCCGCCAGAACTAGATTGCTGCGTCATTACTAATTATATCACTAACGTTTTGTACGTCGAACCTATTTCCGGACCAACTTAGTGAAATACAAGCCACCACTGTTAAACTACTCTATAACAGGAGAAGAGGAAGATTCATAGCTTTCAGAGCAGACAAATTGTGAAAAATGGACACAATAAATTTGGGAGGAAGATCGACAAGAAGACGAAGAAGAGGAGAAGGAAGAGGAGGAGGAGAAAGTGGAGGAGAGGGAAGAAGAAGAGGAGAAGGAAGAGGAGAAGAAGAAAGTGGAGGAGAGGGAAGAAGAAGAAGAAGAAGAAGAAGAGAAGGAAGAGGAGGAGGGGGAGGAGGAGAAAGAGGAGGAGAGGGAAGAAGAAGAAGAAGAAGAAGAAGAAGAGGAAGAGGAGGAGGGGAGGAGGAGGAGAAAGAGGAGGAGAGGGAAGAAGAAGAAGAGGAGAAGGAAGAGGAGGAGGAGAAAGAGGAGGAGGGGGAAGAAGAAGAAAAAGAGGAGAAGGTAGAGGAGGAGGGGGAGGAGGAGGAGAAAGAGGAGGAGAGGGAAGAAGAAGAAGAGGAGAAGGAAGAGGAGGAGGAGAAAGAGGAGGAGAGGGAAGAAGAAGAAGAAGAGGAGAAGGAAGAGGAGGAGGGGGAGGAGGAGAAGAAAGAGGAGGAGAGGGAAGAAGAAGAATATCTGCAATTTTGTCATTAGTTAAGGGTACAGATTATTTAAAAGAAGAATTACAACAACAATACAAACAAAAACAACTACAATAACAAGAAGCCGGATATAATCACCATTGTTGCTGTAAAGATAAGAAAAAAGTTAGAATGGAGAAGTTGTCAGATCGAAAAGTATGGTCATGCAAAAAAAAAAAAAATAATAATACACAGAACGTTGAACTTCATAACGAGTTCTCGCCACGTCATCAAAATTGACCCGCTACACTGAACACAACGCGTACTAGGCAATCATTTTCCGAGCAATGTTTGAGACAATCACCTGGGAATATCGCTAATTTAGTAAACGGCCAATAAGCGCACTTGTTGTTCGCCCCAGCGCATAGATCGATAGGGCTGGACCAATCAATCGACACTTGTCGACGCCAATTTGTTCGCCTTGGGAAATGGTGTATCGATGGGCAGTAAATTATTATCTAGGAATGATGACATTTCCGTGCAACAGGTGAGAAGCGACAAACTACCCGAACATTAAAAAGAAAGCTGGATTTATTGGTAATGATTAGGATCATACAAATGACGAAGAAAATAAGGGAAAAAATCACGTGCGATCCGCGTTAGTATCATCCGTTAACATGTATTACGTTTTAGTATCTAACCCCAAGTAAAGCATTTTTTAATATTTTTTTTTTTAATTTTAAAAGAGGTTTAGAAATAGGAATATATAAATTCTACCTGAAATTTGGGGATGGGGAGTTATCATTATTTATATTTGTCTTTTTTATATTATATTATTTATAAAAATATAAGATTTTTATATTATATTATGTTATTTATATTCCACCGTTTTGTTCTTCATTTAGCGCTTGTCGAGTACAATTAAGAGAGTTTTTAAAAGGGATCCTGAAGTTTGTTGAAACTGGAAAAAAAAAGAAAACCAGTTATTCCAATTCCTGAAAAATACTTTAAATATAGAAATCAGCGCAATGTTGACAACTACTTCGCAGAGGGCATTGTCTTAACACGAGGAGAACGAATTAACGTTGCCAATATGGATTCACTGCATACAGCAAAGCAGGAACTAGTGCAACAGGAAAATAAACATTTTTCATTCATCAAAATATCCTCAGGCACATTTCCTTTAATGTAGAAATGTTTGGCCTAACATTGAATTGCCATTATCACCAAAAAAAGAATAGAACACACACACACACACACACACGCACACACACACACACATATATATATATATATATATATATATATATATATATATATATATATATATATATATATATGTCAGTGTGAGTCAAAAAATATCCGCACTTTTGCCATAACATATATTTAGGGTTTTCACACTGCCTTCTGCCCATGCGCCCTTATAGTTGGTACTATTGTTGCCATATGATCTAAGATTGAGCTTGATGGTGCTTGTTTCATCTTGCTGTAACAGTGTAAACATGGCCGCTCCTCTAGCAGTGCGCGACAGTCATGGTGAACAACAAATGTGGATTATTGCTTTGAAAATCAGGTTTCAAATGGAATTAATATTTATTATCTCTATGTGAAGATTTCATTGTATGCCCCTTGTAGAGGAGCTGCCCAATCCTAACAACCCTCTTCTTCTTCTTTCTGGGTCGGGTCCCCACAGGACGTAGGCGATCATGGTTCTTCCCCATTTCTTGTCCCTTGCAGTTTAAAAAAAAATATCTATTTCTTTATTTCTAAAGCCTGACGCGCGATCTATTTTTTCAAGCTCGTTTTTTTGCGTTGTCTTGCTCTGTCCTGTGAGTAACAGATTCTCCGAGCCCTCCTTCATCATTATGTGATCCAGAAATTTCAACTGATTCTTCTTGATGTGAAGTATAACTTTCCTTTTTGTTTTCCTTTTGTAAAACCACAACGGTCCTTGGATTCCCCAATATCTTTCTTTAGAACCACATTTCTGTTGTTTCAAGTTTCTTCATCTTTGAGGAAATTGTCTAGAATTCACGGACATCTGGTAGAATAGATATCAAGTAACAGTTCAATACTTTTTCTTTGTTTCTAACGAAGTTTTGTCCAGCTCTTAATATTCTTTTAAGCTTTTGGAATGGTATTTACTTGATTCCCACTAAATCAAGATATGACACAAGGTCGATTAACGTGGGAGACCCGAGTGTTTCCACTCATAGGCCACTGGTCAAAATTTGGTCAGAGCTTGTCCAAGCTGGTCAGAGCCTAGTCAAAGCTGGTCATAACTTGTCCTAACAGGTCCAGGCCGAAGCCAGTCCAAGCTAGTCAAAGCTTGATCGAATCTCAGTCTTCCACCAAGAAACGATCCATTAATTGTCAAAACCCCCAGCCAAAAGGCCGGGAAGAATTGATATCTATTGGGATAGACAAAGATGCTTTTGGAATGCATCTTTGTCTATCCCAATTAGAGAAAAGCGTTTATGTGACGATATGGGCGACAAATTATTTTACCTACTATCAAACAAAACAAATCAGGCCTATCTTTACTCGAACTGTATCCCTATGGAAAATGTTCAGACGATCTAAGTTCTTTTTACCGAGCAGTCCAGACCTACCCTACCACATACGTCATCTTCATTCACTTCGTATTCCATTCTTAAGGAGAATATTCCACTCAGTTTCTTCTCGAGAACCACTGCTTTGTGGAACACGCTGTGCACGATTCTCCGATCAGTACAACCGTGTGCAGAGGTCTGGTAAATATGAGAATAAAATTTGTTCTTTGTTAATACTTTCATTTTGCAAATAATACCAAATCAACGCCATGTGAATATATTCAAATTTTATGTCATCTGACTCTTTCATAAAATTCAACCAAAAGTCTGTGCAATAAAACCGACAGTTCTTTGCAAGAAACAAAAACTCAATGTAATTTTTAGATTTTAAAATGGCTTCTTATCGGAAACCTTTGCATAATACAACCTAATTATAAGTAAGATAACAAAAATAAAAAAGCATCGATGATACGAAGAAAGACCAAATATTATAATAATAATGATAACAATAATAATAATAATAATAATAATAATAATAAGTACTGGAAACAAACTACTCATTACTCCAGGTACCTAATAATAATAATAATAATAATAATAATAATAATAATCCTTATTAAAAACAAAACTCATTCGAATATTGTAAATAGTAAGCCTACGCAGACGCCTGAAATATAATTTTGCATATAAATTCTAATGTTTCTATTTATCAATCCTTTATCCCCTTATAATCTGCATTTATTTCCCCGCTTTTACGCTCATTCGATGTTTTAGAGAAAATGAAAACAAAATGGACACCTATTTGTAACATGAAAAAGAGGCTGTTGAAATTTGTAAGGCACATAACGAGGAAAGATTGCTAGGGAAATTTTACTCCTACAGGACATATTCAAGGAAAGAGGAGTAGCGAAAATCAGTATACATGTGTATATTGATTGCAAAACAGGGCTTAGGAGAATTTACAAAAACGTCAGCAATTAATAAGTGCTATCGAAGACAGGGGAAGTTGAAAACTGATAGCAAGCGTCCAGAAGATATAGAAATTTTCAAAGCGTAGCTTATATGTGTCACAAGGCCGAAAATACGGGGACCCAGTGAGGATAGAACGCACTACTCGGTCGTAATTGTTCTAGCTTGCTAACCATTACACCGTCTCAAACAGTCCCCAGGCCCAGGAGATATATTGTGCCTAGAAGAATATGTCATATGCGAATCAAATTATTTTCCCGCACTCTTCGTTTGTGGAATATTCTATCTTCTTTCCTGCAAAGTACACGCTTCAAAAATTTAAATGCAGTGTTCTTTAGTCTGCCTTAAGTCTTTCTTTTGTTGTTCTCTCTGTTTCTTTAATTCGCTGTAATACCTTGCATACTAGTGACCTTTATTGGTTTGCTTTAGGTGAAATAAAAAAAGAAGAAAAATACCACTTTGGTTTGAGATTGGTGAGTGTATCGAAGAACATGTTGTCATTCGATCTACATCGACAACCACCAGATATCTAGCGCAAAGATACGAATGCCTGCAAGAGAATTGAGTAGGTTGTAGTTATCAATTAAATCCCACTTGCTAATTGACGCAGCATGTGAGGCAATCTTGTGTGAAAGCAAGAAAACTAATTAGCAAGTGTCTAGCTATGTGTGACGAATTCACTAATGAGTGGAAAAAGAATGTTAGAAGGAGGAGAAATGGGAAGAGACTGAAATTAAGAAAACCGAAAATCAACCAAACGAAAGATAACTTATTGGGACAAAAGATCATATAATTTGTTCCGCGACATTAGAAGAGGGAATGTCAAAAATTCTAGTCTATGATTAATTATCCATGCCATCTCTGAGAAAGTTTTAGGCAAACACCTGGGCATTCACATTTGGCGCCCGTCATTTGATAACCTCTGCTCTGATATCAAATACTAAGCTTTTAATATATATAAATATATATATATATATATATATATATATATATATATATCCCTCACAGATTACACTATTTGGAGTTTAATGCCAAACGCAATCTTATATATTTTGAGTTATTTTGAGGGGAAAAGAAATTAACTCTGTTATATATGCTGCAGACAGACTACTTTTCATTGTGTCAAAAGTTAATTTTTTCAGTGCTATCCCATGAAGAGATATACTTAAATATTTGAAGAAATGTGAGGGGTGATACATTGTATTTTTATATATATATATATATATATATATATATATATATATATATATATATATATATATATATATATATATGGCCACAACTTTCTTCAGCTCATAAACACGCAAGTTCTTTCTAGCAAACACAGAGAAAAAGAAATAATAAAATCAAGATAACTCGAATAAAAATCGCATAAATTATTTTATAAGTAAAAATAAAAATAAAAAAAAATGAGAAAATCGAAGACGAACGATTACAAACATTTTCGGCCCTAGAACTGCATAGCTGATGTGCGGCATCTAACATCAATCAGTTAAGTGATAATTTTTATATCTATATTAATTTTATTATATATATATATATATATATATATATATATATATATATATATATATATGTAAAGACGACAGACGACTTCAAACAATCTAAATAAACATAGTACCTTCAAATTGTTATCAAAATACGTTTATCCGTAAAAGGTTTTCATACTAATATATAATGGTGGCTGCAGTCGGTTCTCAAGACGTTCTTTGGGATGCTGACAAAATCGTGGACTATTATCGCAACAGGAAGTTTTTAACTATTTTTCAGCGTTACAAGAGTTAGGTTAGACCAAATATGGTGAATATCTAAGCTGGCGCTGATCAATCCTATCTTGACTTCATAATCCTTTACAGTCTTGTGTAGCATAATTTATTTCAATCTATATATGTATGTTGGGAGATGCTGCGTTTTGGTCTCAGTTTCAGTGGAATTCATATATACGATCCTTTGATAAAAGATGCTGGAAAATGAACGGTTCCTTCTACTGCGTATATGATCATCTACCTGCCATGCTTTATGGTTAAAAGTGTCAGATCCGACGCCAAATGGAATAATGCTGATTTATCTGGGCAGGAGCAACCCGATTCTCAGTTCTCAATCCTTCGGGAGTTTAAAATAGCTTACCCAGGCTTGTGATGGGTGTCATATTTTCTGCCCTACAGTATCTATCATACAGATAGCCGTCCTGTCGCTATAGCTCTTGCAAATGTTCAGATACGGGGAATCTAGCGATGAACTTAATGTAAATCTAGCTTTTTAAATGGTGGATAGTTTCAAGAAATTTAGCATTATTTCTGAACACAAGCAAAATCCTGTCAAATGTGGTAGCTACACTCCAGGTGCTGGGGCAACTATCTTTAAAGATATTCGAACATTTGTGGCACACGTACCGAATTCCCAGGTGATACTGGATGTACACCTGGACAACATCTCATTACGGGAGTTTTAAGAGTATGAGACATTCGCATCAATTAGCATCATCATTTGCGTGGATAGATGGAAGCAGATGCGACTTTCGTTAAAGACTGTTGTCTTGCCGGAATTGTGTCAGAGATTGTGGGGGTGTAGGTGGTAGTGCTGAGATTCATTTCTGGGGCATTTGGAGAGAAGGATTTTACCGCGAATAATGCTTAGACATCCGTGTCATCGGGATAGTGAGAAATGCTTCAACGATGTGTAATTTGAATAATGAGATTTGCCCGTAGAAGAAACAAAAAATGTTGCAAAAAGAGAAAGAAAAATGTAGGAGAATGCTGAAAAAAATGATGAAAGTAAAAGTAAATAGAAAAAGCAGTAAGAAAATCCAGCGTAGAAAAGAAAGAAATAAAGAAAGAAAGAAAGGAAGAATTAAATAAATAAAGAAAGAAAGAAAAAAGAAAGATAGATCCCCGAAGAATGGAAGAATAAATGAAAAAAAGAAATGACAGCTACGGAATCAAAGAAGGAAAAAAGAAAAAAAATTACCATCCATGAATGTAGATAGATAGAAATCACCGACCAAAGAAAGAAAGAAAAAAGAAAGAAAGAAAGAAAGGAATGAAGAATTAAATGAATAAAGAAAGAAAGAAAAAAGAAAGAAAGATCACCGAAGAATGGCAGAATAAACGAAAGAAAGAAATGACAGCCACGCAATCAAAAGAAGGATAAAAGAAAGAAATCATCATCTATGAATGCAGATAGATAGGAATCTCCGACCAAAAAAAGAAAGAAAGAAAGAAAGAAAGAAAGAAGAAACGTTAGCAAATAAGATTAAAGGCAAAACTAAATGGATATATCTTATTAAAACTCACCGGAAAAAATGGCGTTAATTATGAAGATCAAAATAAATATCGTGAATTAAGTCGCTGTAAGCCATTAATGACTACCGTCCCATTTTGGTTAACATTTGTTAATAAACTATGTCAGAAAGGAAAAGAAATGAAGCCAGCAAGAAAATTAAGTTGAAAGAAAGAAAAAGAAACATTATTAATATTAAATGAAAAGCATACAAGAAAGAAAAAAAGGTGAAAAATTGAGAAGAGAAAAAAATGACTGAAGCGCTCTTAAACTGAGAAAACCAAAGAGAACATTATCTTTCTTTCCCTATCTCAGTCTTGCCAATATATTTAAATGTCTTACTTATTGACAGTAAAGAATCTAGTTTGAAACACTTCAGCTAACCAATGCACAATCAATGTTTACCTTTCCGTTTATTTTTCTTAACATATTTTTTTTGTTTCCTTACATTGTAATATTTGGGCCCGTATCCACAAACATTTTTTACTAAACTTCAAAGAATCTCGGACATGAGAGACTTTAAAAGTAGATGGTCACATTCTAAAAGTAATAGCTGAAGTAGGTGTGTGTTAGCAACGTAAGTGATGGTGGTAGTAAACAGAGTTTATGAGGAGGATAGATAAAGATTATATCTTAATTGAAGAGGACATATTAATATGTTCAATGAAGAACTCACACGCTGGTATGTTTGCAGTCAATGTGAAAATGCTTAGTGGAACTTGCTACTTATGTAGGGTGGCCACTGTTAAAATGAAGTGTTTGAAAAAGCCACAGCTTGTTTTCAGTCTTGATTTCTTTTCTTTTTATGCATGATATAGAACAGCGTTCGCCAACATTTTGAACTTTATGGATCACTTGATGTATAATTTCAAATTTGGACGACCACTAATATGAATTTAGAATAAAAAGGTAATTACATTTATATAATAATAATCGGTAAACTTAATTTATTAATATGAAATGCGTCCATTAATTGTAACAAATTATGGTGTAATTATTTTAAAAAAAATTGAAAAATATCAAGTTTGCAAGTCATGTTAGGTTATACTGTTGCTGGTTGATGTCACATTTGTGTACTCGTGTTTATTTCGAGATTTTATAAGGTCTTGAAAAAATATGCCATCCATAATACGTTTTGTTAATCGTCATTTTTTAATCTGAAGCTTCATAAAAATTGAAATAATATCCCAATTTTTCTGCGGACCATTAGAATATTTTGCACGGACCACCAGTTGTCAGTGGACAATTGATTGGCGACCACTGTTACAGAGTATCCCTTGGAAATTAAAATGATAACATTCGGAAGAGGTCTTAAGCGCACTGATCCATCACCTGTCATCGCTCTCCTCAACTAGGCATCACCAGCAAATAGCTTTAAAAGATTCTGAAACTGGATTTAAAAATGTTTCAATACATGATTCAAATGTTCCAAACTTTATTACCCCAAGATTGTAAAAGATTTATAAAAGTTATTTTTGTTTTATATCATTCAGTCTTTCATTGCCACCTCTGCATTTGGAATACGTCGGTAATAAGCGTGATCCTACTCGGCGTAACCATTTTTGCCGTTCCAGACTCCAGGGATTAACGTTAGCTTCCCCGCCTCGGAAAATGTACCGTGTGGAATAAATTTTTTTAAGGATTAAATTGTTGATTCTTGACGATTTCACTCACTGTATAACCGGTTTGGAAGATTTTAAAATTTTGAAATCTCATGGATGAGATTTCTTGGTGAGACTTTAGCCGGTATTGTATATTTAATTTCTGTTGCTGCTGAGCAGAAAGCAATTTATTAATTATTTGCGACATGTTCCTTCACGACGCAATCATGACTGTCCAGATATTTCCTTTCCTTATTGTCTTGAATTAACACAAATTCTTGAGAAAGATACACTTGTTCGCGTTGGCTTCTTCATAGTTATTTAATTAAAAGTTTTTTTTTCTCCTGGTCGGAATACCACCAAAGTTGAAAATTAAATATATCCTGCTATTAACACATAGCTCGGAAAAAAGAGATAGATTTATACCTTTCCCAATTTCGATTGTGAGAAAGTAAACGCAAGTACAAGGCCCGAATTTTAAATCAACTCGCCGATTAAATATCCAGTGTCAATAATGGTAATATTATGTTGTCCCAAAAGTTCGTAAACACTCGCGAAAAATTGAATTTTTATGCAACACAATCCAGCACAATCGAGACAAACGATGGGTTCAGAAAGGGCAAGAGACACCGTCGGTTCCAAAACAAGATCGATTCGGCAAGAAAGTCATGTTGGGCGTTTGGTGCAACTTTGAAGGAATCGTGCATTTTGAGTTGGTTCCGATTGGTCGTGCCATCAGTGCCGAACTTTACTGTCAACAACTGGAGCGGGTCTACGAAAAGTTGAAGCAAAAGTACCCGGATCTGATCAACCGAAAGCGCGCTTTGATGCAGCAGGACAATGCCAAGCCACACACCGCCAGGAAGACTAAAGACAAGTTTGAAGAGCTGGACGGCGTTGAGGTTCTGCCACATCCAGCCTACAGTCCTGACTGTGCTCCATCAGATTACGGCCTTTTCCGCACAATGCAACACTTTCTGAAGGGCCGCCGATTCGACTCGTTTGATGAAGTCGAGGAAGCGTGTCAAGAATTCTTTGATTCGAAGCCGGCTGAATGGTACTTTCACCAGATCCGAAAGCTTGTAGATCGATGGCAGAAAGTCTTGGAAAATGATGGTCTTTATTTTGGGGAATAATTTTTGTCGTTTTTGTTATTACTTGGCGAGTGAAATTTCAATTTTTTGCAAGTGTTTATGAACTTTTGGGACAACCTAATAATAACTATGCAGGTTTTGCTAGCGACGTGATTTAATAACTGTCATTATTTAATACTTATAGTAACATAGGGCATTTTTTTTTCTTCCTAGTATGTATTGGTGTAGAGGTTATAACATTTGAATCCAGAAAGTTTAAAGTAAAATGCAAAGGAAAATTAAATAATATATAATAGAATAATTTTCCTTTGCATTATATATATATATATATATATATATATATATATATATATATATATATATATATATAAATATATATGATTTAATCGGTAGAGATTTAATCGGTAGAGAAGACAATATTTATGATTAAAATTGACAATAGGAAAACTGGTAATTGCTGACGCGTTTCGTCCAAAATAGTCATACATAGAAATAAATACAACCATAATTTTGATTTTAAAAATGCTACACTCATAAAAAAAGAAAATAACTCACTCAGAAGGAAAATTCTGGAGAGTGCCGCCATAGAAAGTTATCCAAATATTAATTTACGCCCAGGCTTTTTCCCTATTTCACCTTTCTTAACAAAATTAATGCTCTTACAAACAAATATGCACAACAGATTCATAAAATCGAAAGAAAATGGCTGAATACATCAACACAGATATAATGACAATATTCTCCACACGTGACAATCTCTGACGTTATTTTTCATTTAAAAAAAAAAAAAATGAAAATAGCGTTTCTCTACATTCCAGTTGCTAGGTACATTCTGTTTTTGTTTTTATTAGTTACGTTGTTCATTTAATTTCATTTTCGTATTTTGCTTTGATAAAGTCAACATTGGACGAAACGCGTCAGCAATTACCAGTTTTCCTATTGTCATTTTTATTCATAAATATATATATATATATAATAGAATTAAAAAAAAAAAAGATTATGTTGATAACGTTTCATCCTGTAAGGATGTTACATTTGTTTTTATTTTAAATCAGTATCAGTCCAGGCAAGGCTTTGGAGCTACTAAGACAGAAGTGGTTACAGGGCGTTGATGAATTAACATTAATAATGAGCACGAAGAGGAAAGTGTAATCAGGAGGATAGCGGTTGACATTGCATTTAAATTTTTGAAGATTAAAGTTGGCTGGAAAGCATGGAGCCGGAAGTGAACCCCACACGCAAGGAGTGCAAGAAAAGAAACTGTTAGCATAGAATTTATGGTTACATCTAGCTAGCTAAACTGTAAATTGATATGTGATCACGTTGCCGGTCTAGTAATTAAATTTAAATTACTGGGATCTGTTTATTGTTGACGGTACTAGTTTATGGGTTTGTGGTGTTACCTCATTCTCACATGAACAATGATTTATCTTTCAACAATTACAGAAGAAGAAGGAGGTAGTTTCTTACACAATAGTTGGTAATGAGCCATAACGAAGGAAAAACGGATTCTTTTCACAGTATGCATAAACGTAGACTTTTTAATATTAAGTACTGAAATGTTATTTGCGAACATCAGGAAACGTCCTTATATTTATCGAAATGTCTATGAAATTAAATAGCTTATGGTTTTCATAAGATAAGTCGAAGTTTTTTTCTTAATAAATATTAATGGCCCACGCATTGAATATTGTTGTTACATCTTGTCTGGTGCTCCTGCTATGGATTTAGAGATTCTAGATAGAATGATAAAAAAAAGAATATGCAATGTTATTCATTCTAACAGAAAGTCAAATCAGATTTTGCAAAGCAGCATTGTTTTTCTTGGGTACAGCCATTCTACTAATGTATATGATAAACTGAGTAAATATCTCAAAATCTAGAGGCGATCATCTAATTTAACGTTTATTGTCGAATTCAAAATCTCAAAATGCGTAAGAATTGTCACTTTTCATTTTTGGAGTATTAAACTTCTGAAAAATTGTAAACAAGTATACATATTTTATCAGTTCTATTTGTGTGTCTGTTAAAATAATGGATTTATTAATAGTATAAAAATTATATGTACTGTGTAGACATATATGAAGAGAGACTTTAGTGAAGTTAAAGTCTACTTGCCTATTTATCATTCTGAAGGAAACGTGATTCCCAGAGGACATAGATAGTGCTTCCCCTTTTAATCTGGTAAACGGCTTTTCAAAGGGGGTTATTTTTAAGTTACGGAAATATATTACAACAAAGCATGAATCAATTAAACTTTTTACGAAATAAACATCGCTCATTTGGGACACTGGGAAGTCTATATCTGAAAACCTTCTGCGTAGATCCGAAAATTAGACTAATTAATTTTTGAGAAATTTAATGAGTCATTTATTCCAACATTATTTATTAGTATTAAATACGAACATAATGTATATATATAAGTATGTATGTGTGTGTGTGTGTATTAAAACGGGTTTTGTTAAATAATTTAGGTATATGACATATGATATCTGTCTATATATCTGAGATGAGGTATTATGTACACTATTTACATTATTCGGACTATTGTCCTCAACTGTGTTGCCATAATTATCACAAGGTTTCGGCCGTTGTACGCTCCGGTCTTCCTCAGGTGGTTGTAATGTCGAACTGAACATTTTATTTCACTCACTGGAGTAGACTGTTCTAGTTCCATGTGCCATGTCTAATGGATATCAGTTATCAGTTATCTCCTGTTAATTCACCCCAACAACTTCTCCACTGCCTTAACCAGGTATTAAACTCACAACAACATGGCACTGTGGATATAGGCGTTGGTTAGATCCAGTGTCACTGGATCTAACCAACGCCTCTATCCACAGTGCCATGTGACCTTAAGGATATATGATGTCACGTAGTTCTCGTTGTGATTCTTTCAAGTTCATAAGCAGTAAAAAAATATGTGTGTGTGTGTGCGTGCGCGCTCGCGTGTGTGCGCGTGTTTGTGTGTATGTGTGTGTAATAGACAATGCAACCCCCTGAAGATGGTCTCAGATGTCATTGACCGTACTTGGGGAAAGGAAAAACGACCTGAAAGATAATTTTGGTATTTTCTTACTGAATTTTTGAAATCTACCAAAAAATTAATTCGTGAACTTAAAAGGATCATAGCCAGAACTAATCTAGACGATATGTCTAAATTACGCTGGTCAACACGATTTTTGGTGCAAAGAAATAAAACATTTTTTTTAGCTAATTTAATGGTGCTGCTTCCGAAAATGAACTTCGATTTTTATGGTTAGCAACCGTTTTTGCTGTACTGAAATTGCTAATTTTGGGAAAAAAGATCAATTTTCGATCTTAGCGGATCGCAAAATTTAGTTAATAAAGGGATTAGTACCCATCAATTTTCAAATAGGCCGAGCAATTTATGTCAGCCATCTGAAATAAACTATTTGTATAAGAAAAAGTATTTTTGAGTCAAAACTTAAAGTATATGTACAGAAGTTTTTTTAATTTATTGCCAAAATTCAAACTAACCGATACTCTTTATCAGTAATGAACTTTTTGAAGCCTAATAATTAAGTTGACATCAAGAAAATGAAACCCTAATAACTTCTGTTTGATATTCCTAAATTATCTCATCATATTTATCCCTTCACTACGGAAGGAAACCAAGAACACTGCGAGCATTTTGTTTTCACCGTTGGAAAGAAACTAAAGACATCCCAGTTGAATGCACCTATTCCATTGTACATGATACTGCTGGAGTATCAAAAGAGACTTAAGAACTATTGAACATGACAGACAATCAAGAAAGTGAAGTTTGTTACCATAATTCTTACGTTTACGAAGGCTTTATTTCGGTTACTAGTTTATTAAATGATTTGACGAAAATACTTGTTGGTCTTGGTATATTCAATCGTAATATCTTTTGGACACTTAATTGTAATTGAAAAATTGTATTTCTCAATAAACAAATCAACATTTGATGATTTAAATATGAATTGTGAAGTTTCAACGATTTTGAGAGATATTGTCATCGGTGAATGTACAGAAAACAAATGAAAAATACTTTTTTTTTCAAAAAAGAGGAATTTCTGTACAGCAAAAAAAAAGGTAGCGAACCGAGAAAAAAGTAAGGTAATTTTCAAATTCAGTGCCTCAAATTAGCTGAAAATAGATGTTTGGTGTCTCGACACCATTTCAGAAGTTTTTCTTGAACAGTGTTATTCAATATAAATATATTTGAATATATATATATATATATATATATATATATATATATATATATATATATATATATATATATATATGACAATTTCACGGCTTTTTTTTGAATTTCTGATGAATCTTAATTTATGTTTATGGGGGAATAAGCTCCTTTCAAGTTCCACAGCTATAAAATACTCAATGAATTTCCCCTATTGTGTTGCTAAGTATTTGAGCTTAACAAATTTAACAGCGACTTATAATAACAATGATAAATATGAATGCAGGCCAGTATTTGAAGAAGAAAGACGGTAGAAATGGAAAGCTTAAAAATATTAAGTTTTCACTGAAGCAAACATTAAACACATGGCAGCCTTATTCCGTCTCGTACGTTCCCTTTCTTTCTTTCCCTAAATACATACAGCGCCTTTTTCATCCGTTTCCTAAACAGAGGACAGTAGAATTATTACAGATCTGTTCTCGCAATCAAACAGGAATCGATCATTGTTTATATGATAATGGCAGGGCGTTATGGGTGTGCTAGCAAACTTAGGAAAGAAGGAACAGGTAGAATTATTATATGGTATTTTTTATTGAGTTTATCTTACTATTTTTAATTGGGTTTGCTGCTCTTAATTAAGCAGGATTTAGCGAGAGCTGAACTCTTCTCATTAAGCCTCGCATGCTGTTTTATTCTCACAGCGTTTGACAGACGTGAGTTCGAGAATTAATTAGCAGGATTCAAACTAAACTATTAGCGGATCCACCATCATCGACCAGTGCATGAAATTTCACCTATCATGATGGATAGATGTTGTCTAAAAGAGGCTCCTTCTCTGAACGTTCATTGGGACTCAAGTTGCTCTAAACTTCAAGTGGCGCTCATATATCCGTTCCTGACAAATTAATCGATTCCTTATACTACTTATGTAAGTATCGGACTCGCCTGTTATACTATGTCTTTACAAGAGCAAGATCAAATCAATAATAGAGTACAGCTGCCATATCCGATAACTTGTTAGAGTTCAAAATGTCTACACGGCCTCGTGCATGATAAATTATTTTCTACCCTACAACCTGATGAAATGACGGAAGCTTCTCCCTATTCTATCGCTATTTTCATGGCAAGAGTTCTAATGAGCTACATTCGCCATTTTACATCACCATGACATTTGCAGCATATAACCATCTTTATTCCGTTTGTATTTTACCAGTAAAAAGTAAGTTACTCTTGGACATCTTCTTCCGAAGAACTGCTGCTTTGTGGAATAGTGTCCCTGCATTATTTTCGCGGTCACTACAATTTTCACGTCGCCATGCACCTCAGGAAAGGAACTTTCTGCACTTGTATGGAGTGGTTCGAGGGCCTTGTATTAGGTGAACTTTAGTAGGAAAAAATCGGTTATATTACTATATTCTTTCAACGACTGTAAATTCCTTGTGGTTCAGATAAATAAAAAAAAGAATGCAGGACTAACTCGCTCATACGTAACATTACAGTATTTTTTTAAATTTCCGGACTGCGTCAAATGATCACGTGGCTCTTTACTCTGAAATCGGATTCTGCATTCTCGCGTGAAGTTGAGAGATTCATTTATTCTCCTCTCTCGGGTGGGTGCTTATATATCTACCTTTCAACCAGTTTCACCTCCTGTGTACACATTCAAGAGCGGAAGGTTGACCACGTTTTTAGATATTGGGGTGAGTCAGTCACATATAGTGAAGACAGAAATCAGCGGCTAAGAAGTCATTTCTTGGAACAGCCCATTGATGTAGTTTCTGCAATAGACAGAATGGTAACAGTTTATTTTCGCATCACCTGATGTGCATCACATATTGCCTTACAATATTCGTTATTTAAGTATATTTTGTTACTTACACGAAAGATAACTAATGTTTTTTTTAGATATATTTACACGATCAGAATATAATGTATTGCTATTTACACGAAAAGTATTAAAAGTTTTAATTACCCGAACAGTATCAAATATTTCATTTGTGCGAACAGTATCAAATATTTTGTTACTTACATGGACAGTATAAAATGTTTTCTGTTTAAGAAAACGGTATGAAAGGTTTTGTTATTTACACGAACACTACTATCAAATGTTTTGTTATTTACACGAAAAGTTTAAATGTTTTGTTATTTAGACGAATCATATGTTTTGTTTTAGGAGAGGGGATAATATTTCATGCCTTTTCGCAATACATTAGTACACAGTTCACAACGTAATCTGAACGTAATCTAAGAGTAAGAAAAAAACCAATTTAAATTTACGTATATCGAAGAATTAAACATCATAAGTCATTTAGAGCGTTCCAAGAACAACCATGTTCTCGTCAGAAAAGCATGAAAACTCAGTCTCAAATAGACTTCTTCTTCTTCTTCTTCTACTACTACTACTACTGCTACTACTAGCACTAATTCTGTAATTTATTCTCTTCCTTCCCTTCCGCATTTTCCTGAATATTTCTTCTTCTTCTTCTTCTTCTTCTTCTTCTTCTTCTTCTTCTTCTTCTTCTAATACTACTACTACTACTACTGTTACTACTACTACTACTACGCATGTTTTGTAATTTTGTAATTAATTATTCTCTCCCTTCGCTTCAGGCTTTACCCTATTCTTTATTCTCCATATTCTTTATTTTTCTTCTCCTCCTCCTTCTTCTTCTGCTCCTCCTCCTCCTGCTCCTCCTCCTCCTTCTTCTTTTTCTTCTTCTTCTTCTTCTTCTTCTTCTTCTTCTTATTCTTATTCTTATTATTATTATTATTATTATTATTATTATTATTTATTTTCGACTTTTTCTTAAAATTTCTATAATTAAAACTCCTCTTTGTCTATCTTCGTAATTTACATGGCACCTTTGAGAAGCCCAGGATGAAAAACCAGAAAAAATACAGGCTTTTTGAAGAGTTTTTCGTCTTTTTTCGTTATAGATGAGGAAGAGAGCAGGACTAATACCAGTCTATTTTATTTCTTGCAAGATGGCAAATTTTTTTGCGACATGATTGAAAGAAATCGGACAGAAATGAAGAAGTTAAGTTTTTGTTTTAAGTAGTACGAAAAACCCGATTTTTTCCGAGCTTTCTGCCAAACCCTGGAGATTTAAATGTTAGTCTTGACCTAATTTAATAAATTTGTAATGGGTATTTCCTCCTCCTTCTTCTTCTTCTGCTGCTCCTCCTCCTCCTCCTCCTTCTTCTTCTTCTTATTATTATTATTATTTATTTTCGATTTTCTTAAAATTTCTATAATTAAAACTCCTCTTTGTCTATTTCCGTGTTGTTCAAATTTCTATAATTATTAAACTACTTCTCGTTCTTCTTCTTCTTCTTCTTTTCTTCTTCTTCTTCTTCTTTACTATAATTAATTCCCTTCGTTCAGTTTCTTTTCTTTCATTTCTTCCTCACTTTCTATAACTATTATACCTATTTTTGTTTTTTCTTCTTGCAATCTTTGTAACAAATAACAATTCCTTTTTTTTTCAGCAGGAGGAAGCACTAATTCCACGTGTTTTAACCTCATAAATCAAATCTACCTGTATTCATTCAGACTGTCAGGAAATAACTGAGCGGCAAATTAAGGTTACCGTACACCTAATAGGTTAGCTTGGATTCCTCGCGACTCGGGGAGGCTTTATTTCAATGAAATAATGTCAAGAATCAAAAAAGTGAAAATATTAGTAAGAATTAAGCTTGTTTATCAGAAAACAATCACTTCGTACTCATCTAGGATCGTAACAGAGCAGCTAATAAGTGATAAAGAAAACTTCATTATATTCCTATTTGAATATGGGATTTTTTTATTTGTGAAATAATTCTAAGGTTGTATTCGTTTCTTGAAAAATATGTTCACGTCTTACGGAAGAACTGATTCCTCTATGCTGTTTTCTACAGATCTACCGTTGGAATAGATTCCTTCAGTTGTAAACTATGAATAAAATTTTCGCTTGCTGGTTTACGATACTACCGCTAAATAATTACTTAGCAAGTATTTATATTTTTAATACGTAGTTATAGATATTCCTCCACCAAGTTTTTTTTTCTTATCTGGCCCATAACCCTCTGTCCTGTTAATTTTGTTACTTGTCTGTTTAAAGAGTTCAATATCTATAGATCTGCCGGAATGTGAGTTTTTTTTTTTCTGACCTTATTTCTGTGAGTTCAAATCATACTTGAGTTAATTGCTGCTAAAATTAGTCACCTTTTTTCTTTGTTCACACCATTATTATTATTATTATTATTATTATTATTATTATTATTATTATTATTATTTTATTATTATTATTTATTCTCCCTTCTAATTCTCACAGCCTACTACTAATACGTGTTCTTTTTCATTAAACTTTTTATGTTAATTTTTTTTCTTTTTCCCTTGATATTCTATAATGTATAAATTTAAAATTTCCTGAAAAAAAACCATCCTCTAGTTCTTTTATTTCAACAGATTTCATGTTTTTTTAATAATAATAATAATAATAATAATTTCAATTTTTTTTTTTTTCTTCGTCTTTTTCTCATTATTATTATTATTATTTTTATTATTTTTATTATTATTGTTACTATTATTATTAATCATCTTTTTCTTCATCGTCTTCGTCGTATTCTTCCTTTCTTCTTCTTTTTTTCTTCATCTCATTTTCTTTCTTCTACTTGCAACTATTCAATGTTCCTTTTTTCTTTTTCGACATCTTCCTATCATTATTCATAATTTTCTTCTTCGTCTTCGACGTATTCTTCCTTTGTTCTTCTTCTTCATTCTTCTTCTCCTTCTTCTTCTTCTTCAGTCCCCGCCTCTTTTTAATCTTCTGTTTCTTCCTCATTTTCTTCTTCTACTTTTGCCTCCTCCTCCTCCTCATCATCTTTTCCTTTTGATTCTGCAACTATTCCCATGTTCTTCTGCTTATACTCATTTCGTTTTCTTCTTCTGATTCTCCTTCTTATTCCTGTGATATTATTACTAATATGACTTCATGAATATCTATGTTCGCACCACATACCTTGTATATACTGCTGGACATCACATAGGAGTAATTCTTCTAAAAGTAAGAATGGTGTGGTGATTCCCAGGATTTAAAATAAGAATGTAAAAAATAAATTATTTGAAGATGCGCAAATATAAGGAATAAGAAAGAAGACGCCCTTGTTAGAATGATTTCAATTTCTATTATTTTATTTCTTTTTAATTTTAAAAAAACGTTCAAGACCAGTTCCCTAATAATTTGCACTTTTATATAATTCAAATGCGTCCGTTTTGAGTAAAATGTCCGAATAATTTTCTAGGTTATATAGCGAATAATTCTGCTTCGTGGCATGTCTCGGGGCAATGTCAGTGCTAATTCGCGATGTCCGACTCATCTCCATATAATATGCGGCAGGTTGTGTTGAGCTCGATAGAACTACCATTAAGACAGCGTCCATGAACTGACCTATTGTGCAACGCTCGAGTTGGATTGCCTTTTGCAAGAGTAAAGGTCGTCAACCTTCCTGTTATTTACCCATGGCTGAAGGAGGGGAGTGAAGGACATTAATGTCTTCTTTTCTCATCTGCGTCTTCCGTGGTGTAAAGTCATCTTCGTACGTTAATAAAAGAAACACGAGACACTGTCTCTCATAAATTGTTTACTAAATTGTGTAAATTTGGAGTTATTCACCTGCTGTCGGCAAATGTGCGTTTAGACCTGGGGCCATCTCTGCACGTAGATACTGAACCTCACAAGAATGAGATATTCCATCGTGCGAGTATTTATATATCTATGGCTCATAGAGTGTTTCACGAGCGCGCAAATTCTTAGTAAGTCTGAGTCGTCCACATGTCTACAGGTCTGGAGATCAACATTGCTTGAATTGAGGAACTGTATTAAGTGGCATAGAGGAAATATCTGGGATCAATCTACTGACGCACATTGATTCTCTGAAGGTCACTGACTGTAAAGTATATATTTTGACATAATCTGACTAAATAAAGTGACTCATGTAATAGATTGCAATAATATAGAATATTAGCTGAGGAACTCGGCGTTACCCGGGTGTACATGGCTGCAATTGTATAACCGCACCTCTCTGTATACCCCTACCCCGTCTTCAAATGTCTGCTGCGTCCATGCATGAACGCATCATCCGTTGCTATACTAAGCTACTCCCCACCTCATCTTTTTCGTGGTATGTTCTACACAAGTGTTTGATTGTTCTTAAGAAAGGAATCTCATCGATAAAAGGCCTTGTGTGGCCGTTACTCGGGGTTAATTGTTTCAATGTTTTAAATATTTAGTAAATTTCTTATGGCCGTAAGAAATTTGAAAGAGTAATAGGACAAAAGTAGTAGTGAGGTGTCATAGCTTAATTCACATGCAAGTGCAAACGCATGACACCCCCCATCCTTCTTTGCACATTCACTACAAAAGCTGGGGTTAATAAGAAGTTCTTCGAAACTTTTCCCTTTTAATGCTTCAATAATCCTTCTAAAACAATGTTTGATCAAAGATTGTTCGAATGCCGATCTGTGATGGATTCATATCAAGAAACTATTGGCTAAATGGCAAAAGCCGATTTGGGTCCTATTTTTTCGCAGATTTCGTCTACTTAACTGAAATAATCTAAACCAAATATTCGCGCATGACAATTTCTTTGCCATATGCAATTTGCATGGCACCTTTGAAAAGCACCAGATGAAAAACCAGGGTGTTATGACAGAAAAAAAACAGACTTTTTGAAGAGTTTTTCGTGTTTTTTCGTTAGAGGAAGAGAGCAGGACTAATACAAGGCTATTTTATTTCTTGCAAGATGGCAAATTTTTTTGCGACATGATTGAAGGAAATCGGACAAAAATGAAGAAGTTATTTAAGTTTTGTTTTAAGTAGTACGAAAAACCCGATTTTTTTTCCGAGTTTTCTGCCAAACCCTGGAGATTTAAATGTTAGTTTTGACCTAATTTAATAAATTTGTAATAGGTATGTATAATTTCATCGAAATCGGTGGAAAAATGTGGAGGTGCATAAATATCGCACACACGCACATAGACAGACACACAAAGAGACACACACATACAGATATCGTCTGTTTTATAGATATAGATAGTATATATTATTGTAAAATAGTATACACGCAGAATGCTGCAAAATCATGATTCAGATCCCTCTTGAATTCTAATCTAAATTCTAATCTTAATGCTATGTTTTTTTGTACAATGTGTCTCAACTCTTATAGCGAACAACGGATTTTCGCTATTTTATTTAATATTAAATACACGTCATTGTTATTAAATGACATGATTTCTTTAGCATTAGTTTCTTTCTGGAATATCAGTCGTGTACACTTGTTTTGCAAAAGCCGGTCGCAACATACAAAATTCTTCTTCTTCTTCTTCTTCTTCTTCTTCTTCTTCTTCTTCTTCTTCTTCATTTGTGTGACATGTCCCTTCAGTACATTAGCGACCACCTCCCTCCACAATTTCTTTTGTTTTATAGCTCTTAATAAATATCGTTATATTGTCATTTCACCGAAAACTTCTTCCGCCATCCATTTACACAAGATCGCTTGACAGGTTATGTGTTGCTTTCCTCTGTCTCTCCTCCCTATATTCTGTCCAGTGAGTATCGCATTTTGACCGTTTTCTCAGTATCTTTTGCAATGAATAGTATGTACGAGTTACAATTGCGGTCTGGCTTCATGTTATGTTCAGAAAGCCACTCAAGACATGTGGCCTCCATGAAGAAATAGTCGTTCATCTCGACTGGAGAACGTTCGGGGGTCCGATCGGTGGGAAATGTCACAACCTCGCTAGTTAAGTTTTGCGTTTTTTAATACTTTGCCTTGATCTTCAAAGGCATCTGTTGCAATCCCAATACACCTTCGGATTTTAGTGTCACACATTTAGCCCTCTGTTAAAATATTTCCGAGGTATTCAATGGTCTTACTTCTATTATTTGTGCACGTCCAATTGGTAATCTGCTTGTTGGGTTTTTTTCTTTGATGACTATTGCATCCTCAGTAGTTAAATTATTTCTGGAAAATCTGAGATACACACTGTTTTTGGTAAAACCGTGCGCAACATACAATGATTTCATATATTCTGACGATATTTTTTTATTTATGACAGATCAAAATGAGATTCAGTAATATCTGAGAGGCGTTGCTGATGTGTTCTCATTGTGAAAGATATGGGAGAGTGCTTTATGTATAATCACGTGGTGGTTTGCAATTCTGTTATGTAGCGAAAATATTAATCTAGAAAACTTGCATTAGTGTCAATAATAGATTTTATATTAATCGCCTCTACTCATGCAACGGCTTCCAAATATACCTAGGTGATACTGAGGACAGGTTGTAATAAATTAGTATTAGGTGTTGCGATGTTTAGGTGTTAATGAAGGCAGGTTGTGATATTTAGGTGTTAGGCGTTGTGATGTTTAGTTGTTAATGAAGGAAGGTTGTGATATTTAGGTGTTAGGCGTTGTGATGTTTAGTTGTTAATGAAGGAAGGTTGTGATATTTAGGTGTTAGGCGTTGTGATGTTTACGTGTTAATGAAGGCAGGTTGTGATATTTAGGTGTTAGGTTTTGTGATGTTTAGTTGTTAATGAAGGAAGGTTGTGATATTTAGGTGTTAGGCGTTGTGATATTTATGAGTTACTGAGGACAATTTTTTATATTTAGGTGCTATAATGCTTAGATGCTAATGAAGACAGTTTATGATATAAATAGATGTTGTGATTTTCAGGCGTTACTGAGAACATGTTGAGTTAATAACAAGGTGTTAAACGTTGGGATGTTTAGGTTTTATTGAGGACAGGATGTGATATTTAGGTGTTGGGATGTTTAGTTGTTATTGATATTTATTTTTTTTGCATATCTGTTCTTTACAATATGATCTCAAATGTTTTCTTTTGTGTATGTTGTTATTTTATTATATTTATGAGTGTAGGAAAAATAATCTTGTTTTACAGTGATTTTTTTTTTATAAAATATAAAAGTTAGCTCATCTCCTACTTTGTATAATTAAATAGAAGGTATCTGTGTTTTTTAAGCAGTGAAAAGCGCTCTAAATGAGCGTACTCATGAGGAGATTGTGCTACACTAATTTTTAATGATGTCGATATTATCTACTCTCGAAGAAATTTATGTACCAATCTTGACCGGCGTATATGGCTTTATTTGAAATCTTCTCTAATTTGTAATTATATTAAAAGATAGTTTAATGTATTAATTTTATGTATATTAGGGGCCGATAGTTCGGACTGCTGATTACGCAAGATAACGGTTTCTTTCCCAGAAACTGTAACGAACGTCCGCTCACTCTAGTTGCTGTAGAACCCACATATTGGATCTGTGGGTGCGAAACAAACATACATGTTCCTGAGCATGTCTCTGCAACAGGGATTATGTAGCCACCCTAGTAGACGGGCCTCATCGGATACTAGTGGCTATGCATTTATTTTATTTTATTTTAATTTTAATGCAAACATTTTGGAAAGGTATATAAACTATCGGTTAAACAGACCTGTAGAAATGATCCTATAGCTTTGGCGTTCAGTCTCTCTAAAAGAAAGATTACTCTGAATTCCTGGGGCCTACGTTATTTTTTTTTTTTTTTTATTAAAAATCTCCTCAATGTAATCCGTTCCAAACTAGTTATTTATCTAGATGACTAAACCATTTCTTCGTGTCTCAGTAGCAAATCCAACAGATCTGACAAAGTAAACCTAGCAATGAATCTTGAAAAAATACATACCATCAGTGATTAGCTGGGGCAAGAAATGGCTTGTAAATTTAGACGCCTCCAAAACAAAACTGCTATCATTTAACCACCACAGAGAAACACTTCTGCCTTCCATCAGCATGGTTGATGTTAGATTCCAAGAGAGATTATTTTCCTTGACGTTTTCCACTGACAGGAAGTAAAGCGACTATATCGAAATAATTGATTCGTCTACTGCAAGGAAGGTTTGGTTACTGAGTGGCGCCAGAAGATTTTTCGCGTCCAAGTCCATATTGCACATTTAGAAATCTACCAATAATCTTTGGATTGATCATTGTTTCTATATCTGGTCTGGTAATCCTGATATAAATCTCAGATTCTTGATAAAATTGAAAAAAAAAAAAAACTGTAATATAATCGATTCTGACCAGTCATCTTGACTTTAGCCACTTTGTCACCGAACTAACTTAACTTTCCATCATCTTTTCTACAAATATTTTCATGGTAACTGCTCTGAAGAACTTCATTTCCCTGGTGCACGGACTACATGAATTTAAGCGTTCTAATAGGTTGGCATCTATGTCCCACCGTTTTACAGTGGAAATAGCTAAATGCAGTCACCACTTCTTTTCTCGCACTTCCCACCTGTGGATCTCCCTTCCGTTTCCTTGCTTCATTGATAACAACTTTCTGAAAAAGCTGAAATGCAACGTCGCCATCTTGAACTCTGTTCATTTTTTTTGTCAAACTTCTCTGTTCACACAATTCTCAATCTCTTTCACTTACAATCCCTGTAACCCCTTGTGTGCTAGTGACATTACCATCTTGCTTGGTGTTGAAATAATTAAGAAAAGATTTGGCAACGAGGATAGCCTATAGTTTTTTTTCCCAAGAATTCATCGCAATTCATGGATAATAAAAAATTTTCGTGGAGAGACATGATCGCCTTAGACCATGAGAGAAACGTCATTAAAAATGTAATATTTTTAAAGCATTACCATATTCAAATAGTTTCAAATCGAATTCACTCTCTTTTAATAAAATAACAACAAATAAAAGAGATTATGTAAGGAAACAGTTGGCATTGATTTACCGATCAACCAGATCTACTGACTGTTGTACCTTATATAAACTTTTTCTTCAAATAATTTTTCAGGAAAATAAGTTTCTTCAGAAGTTATTATCGCTTCTTCCAGTATTGGTGGGTGTTTCTTTCCTTTCCTTTTATTTAGGCTTACGTTCAAACGATTTCAAAGCACCAGGACTAGTATGATCACTGAAGTTAAGCAACGTTAAAACTGGTCACCACCTAGATAGGTGACCCTTAGTGAATAGAAGGTGCTGTAAGCTTCGATGTGCATGCGGTGTAGTGGATAATATTGAGTTCCAAGTCCAGTTGAGTTTGTTATATTCACTAACGCGAAAATACTCCTGGTAAATATATGAAAACAAATATTCCCCAGCTATGGGTTAATTAGTAAGAAAATCGGAATCACCCCAAGCAAAGGCAGTACAGTCGCTAAAATGCAAGGATTGCAGCTATAATGTTAAAAAAAAGAAGTATTAGTAATGAGCACAAAGAGAAACTGGTAATAAGGAATACAGTATAGTGATTGATCTTGCATTTAAATTTTTGCAGATTAAAGTTGGCTGAAAATCACTGAAAAAAAAAAAAATTCCACAAGCGTGAAGTGCGAGAAAAGAGACTGATAGCATAGAACTTACGGCTACATTAAATTGATAAAACAGTAAGTTGATAAATTATCGACGCAAGTTTCGTACTGCGATTACATTCATAAAATCTAGGTACCATAGTGATTGCCATGAAAGTAAAAGTAAGAAAGGCACAGAGAAGCAACCTTACGTCGGTGGGCAAATGACTGGTGCTGAACGGCCAGATCAGGACCAATAATATTACTGAATCTTTTTTGGATCTTATCAAGGAGCTCCAGGTAAATAGTACAGGCACTGGGCCATATTTGTTATTAATATTCTAAGGTAGACTTACAGATATGCATAACAGACTCCGGAGAAAAAAAAATATATATCTTACAATGTAAAAATATATTCTGGTTTGAAATAACCTTCACTTGTTTGATAAACCGTAGAATAGAAATAAATCAAAAACATGTCGTTTTAATGAAGTAGTGTATAACGTCAACATCTTGAGTATATCATAATTTTATCTTCCTGTTACATGTCTTCATTAAAGCTGCTGTTTCTGAATGGTTGTTTGTCGTTTCAGTTGTTTGGTAAAGTTTTGTTTTTGTGATTTTGTAACGCCAGTCGACCAGGTTCGTAGAAGTAGAGTCTTCACCAATCCCATACGCTTCTCTCTCTCATTTTTAGCCATTGATCCGAGAAAGGAAAGCTGCTTTTACATGAAACAAATTATATATTTCTGAACGCGTCTTGGCATCATTATATTCATAAGAAAAGTTCATCGTACCAATAATTGTTCGCATCGTTGACTTGAAAATCAAAAGTCAAAACACACAGTTCATTTGCAAAAATAATGACGTAATAATGTCGTTTTTTTGACGTTAAAAATACGTCAAAAAACGATATTATTACGTCATTGATTTTAAACACCAATCTAATATTTTGTCGGAAGAGTGTCAAGGAAAGTTCAAGGTGATTAGTGTTGTACCGTTGCAACATCATAAGCGACACCTTATAATGTTTGGGGTCTGCTTTTGTGTCGATATAGCACACATCTCTTTAAGGTTGTCTTCCGTAGCCTTTTTCTGCCCAATGCCGACCCAAAAGCTATAGGCCCGAACGTAATCTTTTGTGCTAGATGTCCGTCGTGCTCACAAAATTGTTCACCCACCCTTTGACAAGGTTCATAGTTTAACCTGATATGTATCTAGTCAACTTCCTCTTGTAGTAATAAACTTGCGGACACCAAAATAAATCTGCATCGTGAGTCTTTCTTTCACTTTTTTAGCGAACATCAACTTATAGTTTACTACTCTGTGTGTGGGTTCGACAGAATCAATAGAACATTAAATTCTGGGAAGATAGACTTTCCTTTGGATAGGTTTTAGATTCCTTATAAAGGATGCGGTTGAAATACCTGTGTTTTTAACCCAGAACTACATCCCACAAAATAGTACGATATTAGCTAGAGGCTGACACTAATACCTTAGCATTATGTGGAAGGTATTTCTGGGAAGTATATGTAGGAGATATAATGCCTTCCCCTATTTGAAATCTTCGCTTTGATTATTTTAATTATTTAATTCTTATTTTATTTTTATAGGTACTAAAGTTTGATTTTTTTTCGAATGACACTAATTAAATTTCATTTTATTGTCGTTATGTTGTTGTATGGAATCTAGTAGCATTTATTTTTGTGTCTCCATTGGAAATTACTTCCTTTTTTGCTTGACTGCTTTGTTTGTTTACCGGCATATCAACTCCTTATGAGTCATTTAATGCCGAAATTTAATATTATCGAGAGCTTTGTAGTAATACAAATAGTATATATGTTATTCTGCTGTTACAATTGAATACATGGTAGAAGACTCTTGGATTTTGTGCATATACATGTTTGTGTGGACATAATTACTAGAGACAATGATATGTGTGTTTTATGTTGTAGTTTTGTTGAAGTTATATTTTGGAATACAATTGGATTGAATTAAGAATTTGTAGGATATTAATGAATTGGTAATTTTACTATAAATATGTATTCTTATACTTTCATATTGTTTTCTCTTTATTTGGGGTTCCCTATTTGGCAATAACTGTGAACCTAACAAGTGCTACCAACCCGGGTCAGGGTAGACCTGGGGATAGAAACAATTAAGAGATGGTTCGGCGGTTTCGAATCACGCGAACAGAGGTCCCGCTATCAGTTGTGGTTTATCGTTATACCCAGGAGTTTTTTGTAAAAGTAAATTTTCTGAACATGCGAAAATTGATATTGTATCCTTTCTATTTTGGGTGTGTTGTTTAAGTAAGTAGCGTTTTTATTCTTAGCATCTTTCTACAGCAACATCCTGCCTAAGATATTGCCGACTGTCTTTCTGGAGGATAACGGTTTTGATGGAAGTAATTTGATATACGTGAGCTCAATGATAAGATATAGAGCAGTAATATCACGAAGGTGAATTACATGTTCAACTTATCTTCCTGAATCAGAGTTTCACAGAGATGGCATCCGCTCGTTAGAGTGGTTTGTAGTACAGAGTGCGTCTGTGTTTGTTTATGTGTGTATGCATATATATATATGTATGTGTGTGTGTGTGTTTGTGTGTGCGATGTATAACTGTATCTCAAACAAAAGTGAATATCATGAGGCAACGCGGAAATTTTTTAATCAAAGACTCGTTTCGCCGGAGAAAAAAAAAGTTCTCCCTGGCTGCACCACTTCTACGAAGCGAAGAAAGACAAAGCTAGGTGAGTGTGTGTTTGTTTTTTGTTTTTTTCTCTGAGAATTCCATTAATTACTCTGGCTTATCATATGCAGGTTCAAGCTTGACATTTGTCTCTCAACTTGTTTGTTGATCTGTATATGTTTGTATACACATATATAGAAAGGCACACAGACATGTGTATAAAACGTACAAGAAGTATATACACATAGGATACATTCTTTACATATATATATATATATATATATATATATATATATATATATATATATATATGTATGTATGTATGTATGTATGTATGTATGTATAAATTTATGTTCTTTTATGAGATATCGGAGGTCTCTGTGTTTATGTTTATATATAAGAAAAATACAAGATTAAAACAATATTAATAGTCTCCACATGCAACCGTTTAGGAAAATAATTTAAAACCACTTACAAGCAATCGATAAAAAGGCGCTTACGGCCATACCTCAATCATGCCTCTGCGACACTTTAACATCAGACCAGAGAATTAAATTTTAACCATGAATAAAAGAAACAAACACACGATAAGACACGCCAGGCATATATGAATTCTACTTAGAAAAAATTTAAAATTATCTATTATTTGGCATTCTGTGATATTTTATAATGAGAACTAATTTTGTTACTTTCCGTAGATTTTTTGTAAATTCTGTTTTTTTGTTAAATCTTATTTAGTAAGTCTTGTAAATGTTTAGAATGGTTGTTTTATAAAGCTGCAACGTTATGTTTACAGTACCGATGCGTATAATTGTCACCGACTCGGGAATCATAGATTTTTATCTAGATTTTTTCAGCTGAATTTAAACTCTTGGAACACTGCAGACACACAGTTCATTTTCAGTATTATAAATATATCTACTTTTTTTCAAGTTTGTAAAATGAATCAATTCAGTATTAACGTAATTAAAATAAATCAAATAAATACAATTCAATCCCTGAAATCTACAGTGTAACCCGGATATAAGAGCGTTGTCGGGACCGGAGACGAAGTCTCTTATATCCGGGTTTGGTCTATTTTATATACATTAACACAGGCTCTAATTTGGGATCAGAGAAAATCTCTCTTATATCCGGGTTTCTCTTATGTCCGGGTCTCTTATATCCGGGTTACACTGTATTTTCAAAGGAAGATCAGAAAAATCTAGAAATGCCTTTAAAATCCCTTTAGCTATCATCAACACGTATTGAAATATTTTAAGCTGTCTCACGCAAAACGCCTTTTCTACAATAAGCTTAATAAGAAGAAATATTTGTGATCCGAAGTTAAGATATGACGTATTTATTCTTCAAAAATGTCTACACGCATATGATCATTACTGTATGCTCGGATAGGGGTACCTCGAGACGGTGTAATGGTTAGCACTCATGTCTCGCTAGAACAATTACGACTGAGTAGTGAGTTCGATCCTCACTGGGTGCCCCTACTTTCGGTCTTGTACCACATCTAAGTAATGCTTGGAAAATCACTATTGTATGCTCTGATAGTTCGAAGAGGATGCTTATCCTGGTTGTTCTCTGTATTTCAGATTATACCAGTCAGATATGTGCCAATCGTGATACACGCCTAGGGGATCATGTATCTTTATGATGCCTGACGAGGCAGATTTTTCCCGCAGGAGGTTGCCATTCCTTTCTGAGATAGACCAGTTGCCATCCAAGGATATAGAACTCTGTGTGTCCTGCTATTTACCCATAGTAGGGAGGAGGAGAAGAAGAAGAGGATTCATACCTTTCCCTATGGCTATAAACACCTAAGTAAATGTAATGGATTCAATTGGAAATTTAGTCAGTTTTGTGTCATGCGTGATACACGCGTAGGCGATCATGTATCTTTCGATACATGACTATCGAGGCCGATTTTTTTTTCCTGTAGTACGTTGCCATTTCGTTTTGTAGTAGACCATTTGCCATCCAAGCAAATAGAACCCTGTCAGTCCTGCTATTTACCCATAGCTAGGGGGAAAAGAGGAT
>CAHIKZ030000077.1:67500-75000 GCA_903632075.3 Acanthosepion pharaonis
TCTAGGCCATCTGATGACCGACGAGTTTATGTCCTTCAACCTGGCCGCCATATTAAAGAAAATTTTAAGCTAAACAGCAGCACCATTGTCTTATATGCAGCATACCGACATATTCCCATGTAACAACTCTTGCATATCGTCTCTTTAATAGCAGTTGATGTAAAGCGTTTTTGCAATTAGAAGTCTTATGATATACTTGCTACTGAAGTGGAATACGTTGTTAATAAAAATAAACCAATAATGAACTCTGTCACAAGGTACAAATTCATTAATTTATCATTAGAGAATGGACCTAGCTGACCCGAAAGACATATTTGGAATACGTCATATTTGGAATAGTAATTTGCTCGTGATTATGTAAGCGAATGGGATTCGGCAGAGAAATCAGTCCCAGAAGATAGGATACTTTTACAATGAAGACTAAAAGAGAGCCCATGTATCTTATCAAATTAAACTCGTCTATATATGAAATAATTATATCAAAACAAAGATATAGAAAACGCAGAAGAACTTGAAACCTATTCATTGTAAGGTAAACAGTATGGTTCAGATTAGAAGTGAACGCAAAAAATAGCCATAATGCCCAGGCTCTAACAATTTCGATATAAATGATGATTGGAATTCACTTTAAAAAGTGGAAGTAAGTTATATTCAATCATAGAAGTAGAATACATGAGTATAAATCTTATTCTTAAAACAGAAAATAATACCAGAACAGATGATTCAGTATTCGATTTATTTCCTGAGAACCAACCGTTTATCCGTTAATGTAACTATTGTTGCTAACATCTCGTTAGTGTGTCGTTATTAATGGCATCAATGTACCGGTGAGATACAATCATATTTCTCCCAGTTCTGACCTTCGTCAATAGCTGGGACACACGATCCCTTGTACATGGAGTCAACTCACCCACATTTCCTTCGCTTGATCTTTATTCGGATCACTTCCGAGTGTGCTGGTCAAACTCACTGCCCAGAGGCAGAGAGGATCCCCAGACGAGTCTATGTCGAAGGGAAGTGTCTTGTCTCGGGATACAGCTACCCGACCTCGTTTTACACGTGGTCTACGGAAAGTTTTTGGCTGAGCCTACAATAATCTCGGCCTTGTGCCACATCCGACCGCGTGGTTAGTAAATATCATCTTCATTAGCCTTGTGTTCCTTAGGTAAGGCGAAAGTTCAGCTAAGAGTGTTTGGTCTAAAAATGGCCCTCTGTAGAACAAACTCCCGATTGCTACAATATTAACCTCTACAAGTCAAACGATATCTATCCTACATATACATATATGCACATCTGCCTCCTCCCTTTATACATTTAACTCAATCTCATTTAGTAATTATAATAATTGAATGGCTCTTGGGACTTATATTGTGTGAACAGTCGTAACAAAATGAGTACAGGCTGAAAAGAAAATTTAAAATACTAGGACATCGCGTGAGAAAGACAGAATCAAATAAGCACATGGATCAGGATTACTCATTCGTATCAGAAATAAGTTTCTTTAATTTCCTATCCAAACATGCTGATTATTTGGGACGGCTTGATTTTTTATTTTTTAAATAAATCTCAACACAGGACCTTCATATATTTAGATATATAAAAATATTCAAGAGGACACGTTTATTTCACCTGGCACATATACTTCATCACTTCAAACATTCTTCCAAACTGACTATTCCATATTGCCTTTTTATTTAGTGCAAATGAATATGTCCGTAAGAAATACATATTTTTTTTTTATGAATTATCTCAGAAAAATTACAAGCGATCTTGGAGGAATGTTAATTATCCGTAAAAATTTACAAGCGATCTTGGAGGAATGTTACTTTTGCGTAAAAAAAATTACAAGCGATCTTGGAGGAATGTTACTTTTGCGTAAAAAAAAAATTACTTGGAGGAATGATCTTTTGTAAAAAGGAATGATCTTTAATTATCCGTAATAAAATACAAGATCTTGGAGGATGTTACTTTTTGCTTAAAAAATTACAAGCGATCTTGAGGAATGTTACTTTTGCTAAAAAAATTACAAGCGATCTTGGAGGAATGTTACTTTAAGTGTGCTTAAAAAAATAAAACAAGCGATCTTGGAGGAATGTTACTTTTGCGTAAAAAAAAAAAATTGGAGGAATGTTACTTTTGTGTAAAAAAAAAATTCTTTTGAGGAATGTTAATTATCCGTAATAAAATACAAGCGATCTTGGAGGAATGTTACTTTTGCTTAAAAAATTACAAGCGATCTTGGAGGAATGTTACTTTTGCTTAAAAAAATTACAAGCGATCTTGGAGGAATGTTATTTTGCATGAAAAAAAAATTACAAGCGATCTTGGAGGAATGTTACTTTTGCGTAAAAAAAATTACAAGTGATCTTTGAGGAATGTTAATTATCCGTAATAAAATACAAGCGATCTTGGAGGATGGAATGTTATTTTGGAGGAATGCTTAAAAAATTATACATCTTGGAGATGTTACTTTTGCTTAAAAAACAAATAAATCTTTTGTTATTTTCAGAAAAAAATTAAAATAACACTTTTTATATACAAGTGAGAGAATGGTAAAAAAATTATACATTGGAAATTTTCCTCAGAGAATGGTGGAAATTTTCCTCACAGAAGAAGCTTGACGCTACGGACATATGGTTCTGCAGAAGGAAAACTTGAAGTTGTATTGACTGAACATTTGGAGAAAAAGGAAATAGAAACACACAGGACATGGTGAAGGCAAAACGGACAGAGTAAAAGAGTCCATACCCTACCGAACGAGCTATTGTTAATTGTTGGCAGAAGAGGAATTAAGACATATAGTAAAAAATCACAGACTTTAGTAAGAACTCCAGATGACAGGAAATTGTAAAGAGCAAATTAATATCTACGTACAGACACGGATGATGCCCTGACGGTTATAAACCGATGGCTTGTAAGGTTATGGATTTTGTCAGTATTTTAAACGTAATGCAAGGAAGCTCATACACTATTGTAGATCAAAATCGGTATAGTCCTTCCCAATCTTTGTGTTTCACCAACGTACTCCAATTTTGTAAAGAAAATTTGATTTCTACAAGTCCACGAAAAAAATCAGAACCATTCTTGTAGAAGATAAAGTTTGGGAAGAAAAAAATATTTTTGCATGGAACTTATTTTAGGCAAATAAAGAACTCAAATATCTAACCAGCGGCAAATTGCTTACAAGAAGTTAATATGTTAGAAACATTCATTTTTCTCCCTACATACATACATTTATATATATATATATATATATATATATATATATATATATATATATATATATATATATGTGTGTGTGTGTGTGTGTGTTGTGTGTGTGTGTGTGTGTGTGTGTGTATGAGGAGAAAGGTGACTTGTTATATATATATATATATATATATATATATATGTGTGTGTGTATCATTTTCTGTAATCTTTTTTCTCTCTCTCTCTCTATATATATATATATATATATATATATATATATATATATATACACAGAGAAGGCGTGAGAAGAGAGAAATTGAGATATGTAAATAAATATACTGAGTGAAAGTGTTAGTGCTATTTTTGACTTACGTTCCAGTGACTTTTCTCTTTCAAATATTTTCTTCGTTTCTTCTAAATATACGGTATTCCTATTTTCTATGGTCAGTTGTATCTGGCGCATGGCCATCCCAGTAGTGTACCCAGTGGGAATGGAACTTACTATAAAAACATCAGTCTGCCAATTTTGCGCGTTAAAAATCAACCGTTACAGAGCACCCATTATCGAGCCTGTCACGGTTAATTCTGGCGTCCAGGTTATTTGTATTAACAATCCGAATGTCAGAATTGCATACTATAATAAAATGAAAATAAAGAAAACATATGTATGAGTGTTAAATAAATCATTTGCATATACAAATATATGTACAGCAATTAAAAAGAATGAAATATGAGTAAACATTGTCTTTAAGTGATATAAAATCTTTGGGTAGCTAGCATACAGAAAAAAAGTTGTAGCTTAGAAAATACGTTTAGTAGTTGGTTCACAAAAAAATAATCTGTGGTCGAGAAAAGACTTTGATCATCAGTGTAGATTCCCTGACCATCTCTGCTGTGTTTTTGGAGATGATTCGTTTGAAGTTCTCAATACATGTTTATTTATTACGAACGCAGTGGAGAGCTGTAAAAAAATATGTAGCCACATATTCTGTTTTCTTTGAACGGCTTGGAGTAGTCGCATTACTTTTTCTGATAGTCGAAATCTGTGGGTTTTCATAAGAGTATTTTACCCTCGAAAGTAGGTTCGTGAAATGTAAGCTTTCTCTGATTCACCAGATATGTCACATGGTGATGTTAATTTCGAACCAACAACAAATTTTATTTGAACGATGTGTTGTCTTATGGAACATTTTTTGGTATGTTTGTAAATATTGCCTGCTATTGGAAATAAAATAAAGTTTTAACGTATTGTAATATATATATGTAATTCATTAGTCCACCGTCCTTCCCCTGACACACACACACACACACACACACACACACACACATATATATATATATATATATATATATATATATATATATATATATATATATAAAAAAGGTTTCAACACTAATGGAATATTAGTGTTTAAGCCTTTTTATTATATCCTTACTCTGTCCTGGACATTGAGTTCTACCAGGATTCTTCCTCTTGGAATTTTTATTCAAAAAATATACCATGGAATATTAGTGTTTAAGCCTTTTTATTATATCTTTACTCTGTCCTGGACATTGAGTTCTACGAGGATTCTTCCTCTTGGAATTTTTATTCAAAAAATATACCATGGGATATTAGTGTTTAAGCCTTTTTGTTATATCCTTACTCTATCCTGGACATTGAGTTCTACGAGGATTCTTCCTCTTGGAATTTTTATTCAAAAAATATACATGTATGGGTATTTATATATTTTGCATATGTATGTGTATTTACCACTAATATTATCTATCTATCTATCTATCTATCTATTTATCTATCTATATATATATATATATATGCTCTGTAAATTTACATTGAGCACTGTTTGGTAAAAATAAAAAATATCAATAAAGACTTACTGTCCTTCCTTTATATATATATATATATATATATATATATATATATATGCAAGTGGATATGTAACTGTGTTGTTAATAGGGTAAATTCCCCATTTATATTGATAAACATTTAAACTATTTTATCAATATGTATATGTTTTAAATTTAGTAGGACAAGTGACTTTTAAGTCAGATTTCTTAGTGACATTTTCGCATGTGTCTTGGCTTGTTGTACTTTTGTGCCAGTTGATGATGCATGTCCTGTCGAGGCACGCCGATGTTTTTCTCTCTATGTATACGATATCTTGTTTATCATTTCCAGTGAAGGTAAAATATTTTTCGGTCCACTACTTGCAAAGGTTACGTGTATGTAGGGCAGAGAAATATTTTCAACCTCAAACATTGCATCAGAATATATACTTACAGTTGAGAAAATCTTTTGGCGTGTAGATATTTCTTACATCTCGTTAGTGTATAAACTAGATAACTCATTTTTTTTTAATGTCATGTACGAAGAAAATTATTCGTTTCAAGTAGATGTTTTTTTTTTTTCTCACAGAAGTGATTCTTTCATATTACTGATGTTATGAAAATCTTGATTAATCTCATTTCGTATAGAAAGTAAAGCAAAGGATTAGTCTTTTAACCGTGTATCAGGATGTGTGTTTGCTGTTAGGTTTGTTTTAGCTGCCTATGAAATCTCACAACAAAACCATTGGTGCAATATGATGTGCTGCCGTTCTCATATTTTTGACCCAACAGTAATTTTGTAAATTCGTCGTAGAATCTTGATTGAAAGTGTGCTCTTCAGTCCGTTGTGATTACCGAAGCACAAACAAAAACAGTTTTCCATTCCTGTGAGATACGTTGAGATTCCAAGTTTGAATTTACAGATTCTTCATAAAGTCTCTTTGAAATTTTTAGAAAATTATTAAAAAAATAAATGAACATAAAAATATGTGGAACTTCTTACAAAATTGTTGTGTCGTAAATAAGAAAGGGTAAAACAAATATAGAATGTAAGAAGTAGTTTATACCAAGAATGATATGTTACACGTTTGAGAACAAAGATTAATGTAATTAACCGCTAATTGTTAACTCCACTCTCTAGATAAGCGAGAGTGCTGTTTAAATAGTCTTCGACCAGTCCATCTGTTTGAGGTGATATTTTCTTAGATTATTTAACTAATTTAATACACCCGTATATAGTCACCATATATCGGACTTCTCACCTTCTTCGACCAGTCCATCTGTTTAGGTGTTCAGATACTCCAAAATAAAAATGACTAGATATTTTATTTAGATTATTTAACTAATTTAATACACCCGTATATAGTCACCATATATCGGACTTCTCACCTTCTTCGACCAGTCCATCTGTTTAGGGTGTTCAGATACTCCAAAAAAAAAAATGACTAGATATTTTATTTAGATTATTTAACTAATTTAATACACCCGTATATAGTCACCATATATCGGACTTCTCACCTTCTTCGACCAGTCCATCTGTTTGGGGTGTTCAGATACTCCAAAATAAAAATGACTAGATATTTTATTTAGATTATTTAACTAATTTAATACACCCGTATATAGTCACCATATATCGGACTTCTCACCTTCTTCGACCAGTCCATCTGTTTAGGGTGTTCAGATACTCCAAAATAAAAATGACTAGATATTTTATTTAGATTATTTAACTAATTTAATACACCCGTATATAGTCACCATATATCGGACTTCTCACCTTCTTCGACCAGTCCATCTGTTTAGGGTGTTCAGATACTCCAAAATAAAAATGACTAGATATTTTATTTAGATTATTTAACTAATTTAATACACCCGTATATAGTCACCATTAGTTTCACGTAGTACATTAAGTCGGTACTCGATTTCTTACCATGTTCGATATACCATAGCCTGATCTATAATGACCTTGGAATCAGTGATCTTTTGCTTTAGAGTGATGACCGGTATCTTTGTTCCATACACGATATCATTACTGTAACCCAATAGAAAGATGTTCTGTTGTTTCGCTAAGTTTGCGTATACGATTTTGTTTCAATAAGCCCTGACACACATTGGACATTTTCTTGTGGAGTAGCCGTTTTTAGGGGTTCATTTAACAGTACCGATTTCCTCGACAGAATGCCTGAAACTTTGATAACTAATGAGTACATAGGATAGATCAATTGCATTTGTAATATATTTTTTAAATTGTAATTAGACTTTATGGACATTGTGAAGTAATGGATAGCGGCTGATACCCTTGGGAAAGGTATTAATCCAGTTCCTCTCCCCGCCCCCGTTGTGGGTAAATAATAGGACAGACCTGGTTCTATAGACTAAGATGGCAACTGGTCTACCGCATAAAGAAATGACAACCTACTGCTGGAAAAAAAAAATCTGTCTCGTTAACTATGTATCGAAAGATACATGATCGCCTAAGCGTGTATA
>CAHIKZ030000077.1:80000-280000 GCA_903632075.3 Acanthosepion pharaonis
ATTATAGATATGTGATAAATAGGCATATTATATATATATATATATATATATATATATATATATATATATATATATATATATATATTGCATCTCAAACTTTAGAGAAGAATGATAAAACTCAGGCTGTTCCTGTGGATATTAGAAAAGCAACTGACAACGTTTGGCATGTGCGTCTTATTCACGTGTTTAATGCTAATCTTATTTCTGAAAGAATTTTTCAGCAGATTCATTTTTTTCCTATCAAATGCTGAAATGAAAGTTATTTTGAATGGGCACTCTTCTAGATATTTTTTCCATTAAAGAAAGTGTTCTCAAAGGCTCTACACTTGACCTTAGGTTGTCCTTAATTTTCATCAACGACATTCCTGATGTCATCAGTTCTCATGTCGGTATATATGTTGAGATAACTTCTTTTTCTCCTGCATGAATGATAATTCTGTTCGATCAGATCAAATTGGCAGCTGATCTAGAACTGACCTACAATCTTTTCTTAACTTGGGTAAGAACTAGCTTGTTCATTTCATCGACTTCAAAACGAAACTCTTTTCTTTTAATCGTTTGAGAAAACATCATTTTGCTTTCCATCAACGTGGCTGATGCTAACCTGCAGTCCAGTGACTTAATACGATTTCTCGGAATAATGTTTTTCGTTTACATGATCTGTAAAGTTTATATAAAATCAATTGCTATATCTGCTGCTTGGAAAGATGCTAGTTTTGTGGCTAGGAAAGTTGCTTGACAATTTTTCTTGCCAGAAGATACTTTACACTTTTAAAACTTTACCATTCGCCCATGCATTAAATATTGCGTTCACATCGTATTTTGTCCTTCTACTATTGTTGAATACACCCATGGTGCGGTGGTAGCATCTCGTCTTCTCTTCTCCGGCGATCGCTAGTTGTTTTTCTTTTCTTTTTTTTTTTAGCAATGAATGATATCAAACACGGATAATTTTAATTCATCTATTTTATTAATAGCAACATCTACTTACTATGCAAGGGGGGAGTGGTTCCTCCCTCAATGGGGAGCCGTTTCAGACACGAAAGCGATCAAGTTTACTTTGCTTGACGGTTAAGACTCGACTCGCGGGAAAACCTTTTTCTATCATTCCCACGCTAGCTTAGCCAATCAAAATCATCTTATTTTTTATGGCTGGCATTTGACCCCATGGTCAACCACAGGAGGTCGGAGCAGAGATAGAGTTCATCTAAAAAATAATAGTCATCTCAACTATTATTTTACGCTATGTATCAAAGATCTTAGGTAAAATCCAAATAAGAATCTGCAATGTTATAACTCATGAGCTGACATCTCGGCGGCAGTCATTTAACCACGACTGTAACTTCCCTGTCTTTTCTCTAAGTAACTTCATGGTAATTGTTCTGATGAGCCTTCCTCTTTGCTAACTAGCATTTATAAATTCAAGCGCAGTATTAAAGTGACTTCATGGTTTCATCATTTTCCTGTTGAAATGCTAGATATAACCGTATCTTCTGCACTAACTGTTTCTTCTCTCGGGCTTCAAGTTTGTAGAAACTCTCTTCCGAAATTTTGCTTCCCAGTCAAATTTGATCTTCAAAAATTTGATTGCAATGTTAATCGTTATGTTTTTCCTGTTCTTTTATGGTTCTTTCTCTTTACTGCCGCTTTATTTTTCACAGATGCTCTCAAACTCAATAAACCTATTAGTTTAATGGATATACTGACAGGGAATTGTGGAAATTCAAGATCGCCAACGAAATAATTGATTCGGCACATAGAAGAAGAAGCACGTTACCAATACCCTTTCAAAATTGATGAAACTATCTTCTAGCACGTTACCAATACCCTTTCAAAATTGATGAAACTATCTTCTAGCACGTTACCAATACGCTTTCAAATTTGATGAAACTATCTTCTAGCACGTTACCAATACCCTTTCAAAATAATGAAACTATCTTCTAGCACGTTACCAATACTCTTTCAAAATTGATGAACTATCTTCTAGCACGTTACCAATACCCTTTCAAAATTGATGAAACTATCTTCTAGCACGTTACCAATACCCTTTCAAAATTGATGAAACTATCTTCTAGCGAAATAGTCAAGAAGACGATGGGCTATTGCTATGGGTAACAATAAATATAGTGGGAGGTATTCTCTAATTCAAACATCCGTAATAAAGAAAACATACTAATATCGTTGACCAGTATAAGGAAATCACTCTTGGCGAACAGAAATTACAAGAAATTAAAAATCAAGCTCAAAAAGCGCACTGTTGGGTGGGCTTGACTTAACTATACCCTCTGCTGTTATAGCTACAGAACATATAGTTCTCGAAAGATTGTAAAGCTTACCAGAATCTTGGTTGTTAATAAATAAATAAATCGATATATACAACAATTTTCCATGATGTGATATTGCTTGAAACTTTTGTTGAATGTCATTTGATTACTTCTGAAAGAATTACCGTTCGTTTTTTTTTCTTTCTCATTCAATATTTTTACACAATGTGACATAGCTCGTCACTAAATATAAGAGCTAATATTTCCTCGTGGTCACTGTAATCGTAACCCCGTCTTTTTTTTCAAATATCTATTTTGGCTAATATGTTAAGAACTTTAACGTTTACTTAGCAAGAAGAATTACCATCAAACTCTAAAAATGTTGCAAGCCTAAAATCGTAAAAGAACCCTCAATCAAATATATTTTCAAGGGAAAAAAAGCTGAAGTTTGTACGCATGCACATACATTCTGATTAGCTACATGACGTCGTTTAAAATAAAATGTAGTATAAGCAAACCCGTGAAGCTATTTCTTTGAGAATTCATCCATTCTTAAATACGTTCTGTACATTGGAATCACTTCGTCTTTATATCGTGCCATCTTTACAACTCTTGAACGAGGTTGTACGTTTTTTAACTGTCGTTTGTGTCTAGACACTAAAACACATTCGTATTTGACAATAAGGGTAACATTTAAATTCTAGTTTTAATAATATGCATTGATTAATTCAGCTCAGATTTCTTTTGTTTTATCTCGACATTTCGCTTACTTTATTTTCGGGATTTTCAGAACATTTCATTTGATCCCCAGGCATGTATCATGCAAATTTCTTATTGCCATATCCGTCATCCTTTCTAGATTTGTTGGCTGCTTCAATTTGTTTAGTGGTATATCAACCTCTATGGGCTTTTTAATGCCGAAATCTAAATATTTTGAATGCAACTGTTTGCATAGAGATAAAATATATTGTTCCTCATTTTACGATAAATATGTATTGTTGAACATGTTACAGTGAATATGCATTTTTTGTCACGTTATTTTAATAGAAAATATTATTGCTAAGATTTTTTTTTTTACTGTAAAATATATTTTTATAATTTAATACATTTTGGTTTTTGTTTGGATATTCACTACTTGCCTATAGCTGTGTTCCTAACATGTGCTACCATCCTGGATCAGTTAGGACCTAAAAGGAACAGCAATTAAGATGCAGTTTCACGCTCCTTAATGACACCAAAATGCCTTGCTGCCGTATGTAGTTTCCTGTCATATCCAGATCTATCCACCAGAGACTGTCATATTCTTTAAAATGATGCGTACTAAAATTAACCTGTAATCATACGGGCTTTTTTTATCATTTTACCCCAAGCAAGACAATAAAGCCACTAAGGCGCAAGGCGTTACCGAGAATGTAAAATATGGCGAAAATAATTTATGATTGAGAGAAAACAATAAAAGTGTTAAATATAATGTAGTTGAAATACAATTCATAAATTATTTTTTTTTGATAGTTAGGTAAGGAATGTTAATTAATAGGTTCAGACAATTATTTTTAATGGCAGTGAATTTGGCTCATACATACTGTGGTCAGCTGGTAGACAAGATAGGGATGTCGATTTTGATTGGCTTAGAATGAGGGAATGGTAGACTTGGAAAGTGTTTCCTAGTGTAAGATTTTAATGTCAAAGAGATCGGACGTGGTTATGTCGTGTCTCGGGGAAATTGCTCCCCAGTGTAGCTGATAGAGCGGCCCCACTGGCTAGTTAAAAATGTACACATAGACGTTTTTAATAAAATAGATATGTTTAAATGACGACTACCGATCACCCGGACGAGGAAGACAACATTATTATGAGCGCCTCAGGACCGTCGCACCAAGACTATCAACCAAGACTACTTCAAACACGAAGGGGCTATACAGGGATGCTAAGAATTTTCAAGGAATATTAATAAAAAATTATATGATAACAAAAGTGATATTTTACAAAACAATATATCAAATGCGTTGTTTGCACACCACAATGAGACTGAGCACAATTTTGACATACTTTGATTAAAAGAGAAAACAATTAACTACGCAAGGTCATCTTCAGAAAATTTGTAGCCTAATTCGTTCAGAATTTCACCATTCCTAGCAGAACTTCTATTATTACAGTCTGGGATAATTACTAACAAAAGTTACGAAAAGAAAAAGAATCTGAATGAAATTAGCTAGATAAAAAAAAAAAAAATAAACAGTAAATTCATAAACCACTATTTCGTGCAGGACGCGTCACAAGAAAACTTTTCCACGTTGTCATATATTGTCTCCAGTATTATATATATATATATATATATATATATATATATATATATATATATGTGTGTGTGTGTGTGTGTGTGTGTGTGTGTGTGTGTATATAATAGATAGGTTTCTTAATAAAACAAGACCAAACGAAAGGGTACGATTGCAATCTATTAAAAAAAACATTTCTTAAATATTAATTATTAACCACATGACAGAAATGAAGCACAGAAATTAAGGTTTTAAATCCGAAATTGTCAGGCACCCCTGTGTCCTTTAACAGCAGCGCGATATATAAACAGAGAAATGGGGATTACTCTTCGACATTTGTTCGGTGCAGATCGTGTTATTAGCAAAAACACTTCTCTGTTTGATTCCTCACTGTGCAAATCTTCTTGTGGCAATAAACTTTGATTCCAATTTTGCATCGCTTTGAACGCGTTAGGCTGTTTATTCTTATCATTGTGGGTAGTGGGCGAGTGAGATTGTGAAAATAGAGGAAGAGGGTGATAGAACTACGGGTGGGAAGGACATTCCATGTATGGTCAGTACCGAGGATTGTTCTACCACCCATCTCAACATACGTAAATATATGAATACATAATACCAGATTAATATGTATCTACAGCAACTTTCTTCGCTCCTTATATAAGCTTGTATGTAAAGGAACTATAGCTGTAGAACCGAAGATGTTGTAGGATTGGGAAGTAGCCCTCAACAATTCTTTAATGAAAAGTGTGTAATGGCGAAATCAGAGGTGTCAAACAGAAAAAATATATTAGGCATGAAATGGCCGTTAAAATTTGGATTTAAAATATGGATTGTGGGCCTACTCCTTCGAGAAGTGGTTTTGCTGGTAATGGGTTTCCCTGTGAAACTCTTCGTTTAGTCCTTTTATGTGGGAATTTACTTTTAGGATATAATTCAACTCTGATCTGCGTCAATCTTCCTGGTGACAAAATCATGCAACCGACGTCGCAATGCTGGGAACAGGTTTGTTGAACACTATTTACATTATTCGGACTATTGTCCTCATCTTTGTCGCCATGTTTATTACAATGTTTCGGCCGTTGTACGCTCCGGCCATCTTCAGATTTGTTGAAGTGTACGGATACGGGTAAGTTGTTGTTGTTGTCCCTCAGGCTCTGTTTCGGTTTCTCCCACATAATTCCCCTTGTCGCATTTATGGCAAAAAATAGATATACGAGATTGGAACTTACACATCTTAGAACAGGTGGCCTGTATACTACGTAAGTACAGCGGGTGGCGATGTGAGAGTTGATGTGTTTGAAGAGCCGGCAACAGAGTTTGTTGCAGATGACATTCCCTTAGTGTGGTTTGTCGCAGATGTTTGATTTATCATTACCAAAAAGTGTCTCAAGAGCTTGTCGTCTCACGTGTAGGGGGTCATCATTAATAAATTGCTAATAGTCTTGTCTAATTGTAAATGTTGGAAAACTTTAGTTAATCCTTTAATTTTTCTATTGATGATATTTACATATATATATATATAGGGTGGTTAGAAATATATAATCACCCAGCATATATATATATATATATATATATATATATATATATATATATATATATATATATATATATTATGAAATAGACAAAGTCCGATAATTATTTTAAGACATTTTATGTTTATGCATTCTTTTTATAGATACAGATATTTCAGTAAATGCTCTGTTTATAATAAACAGTATTAAACAATATTTACCGGCCTGAATGTCCGAGAAATATTCGAACATGTATCCTATACGGAACCGTCATCTAGCCTGACGTGCCTTTTAACCGATTCGGCCACAGAGGATCATTCGGTTATCAAGGTCGAATTTACTGCTTTTTAAACTTCAATTATGCATGTATCTCGCACGTACATTCATATCTGCTCATGGCGTATCAAATGTAAACAAATGACGTCACACATTATGAAATGGACAAAGTCCGACAATTATTTTAAGACAATTTATGTTTATACATTCTTTATATAGATACAAATAATTAAGTAAATGCTCTGTTTATAATAAACAGTATTAAACATGATTTACTGGTCTGAATGTCGAGAAATTTTCGGAGGACGAATATTTTACTTAATATTTGTATCTATAAAAAGGATTTTACTTAAATATTTGTATCCATAAAAAAGAATATATTAAGATAAAAAGTCTTAATATATATATATATAGGATTTATATATATATATATATATATATATATATATATATATATATATATATATATATATATATATATATATATATATATATATATATAGTTTTATATATATATATATATATATATATATATATATATATAGATATAGATATATATATATATATATATAGATATATATATATAGAAGTTGATTGAAAAGTTACTCGGAATTTAAAAAAAATATAATCAATCTATCGCACACTCTCTATCTCTCTTTCTCTCACACCTCCCATCCCTCTCTCCCTCTCTCTCTCTCTCTCTCTCTCTATATATATATATATATATATATATATATATATATATATATAAGTGTGTGTGTGTATACAGTCTGATGGGAAAATAACTACCCATCTTAAAATAATTATAATTTATTTATGAAGTATAATTTTTACAAGAAATGGATACGAGAGTAATTCGTTTAGCATGAGGTTTTATTTAGAATTCAATATGGGCAACAGATTTCGCTATTAGTTTGTCGAGTCGCCCAGGAATCGCGGTAAATGATTTCACTAGGAACTCTTGTGGTAGGGAAGATATAAGCTCTTGTATTCGCCCTTCAAGTTGTTCCAAAGTCTTCGTTTGCCATAGAATTCTTGCTCCTTTAAACAAACCCAAAGAAAAAATCTCAGGTTAACAATTATTGCTAGCAACTCATTCATAAAATAGAGATTGACTTATCAATCATCATATAATCACACACACACACACACACACACACACACACACACACACACACACACACACACACACACACATATATATATATATATATATGTATATATATATATTCCCACATCACGGTAGGTGAATCTTATCTCTTTTTAGTCTTGTGGTTCAGTGCTGAAGTGAACTGTTGCTCTCTGATCACAAATTAATTTTGGTATAACAAAATTGTATATGTTTAAAATATCATACTCGAATCTAGAAATGAAATAAAACCCGGCCAAATGCAAATAACGGGAATATATTAAGAAGAATTAGAAATCATTAAAACGTGTTATTAATCTAATATTTATATGCTGTATTTCATGAATCTGGGATACTGATCAAATTTATTCCTCAGAGTGGCGAATTTAACTCGTTTTTTGACAGTTTTGCTGTAAATAAATCGTCCTTGTAATTTGCGTTGAAGTAAAATAATAAAAAAAATAAAACAGAACCTTTAATTAAATAATGGGTGATTGAAAAATAACTCCGTATTTAGTGGCTGTCGTGAGGAACTATATAAAATATGGTAGAAATTTATATAATCTAGGAAGATAATATTTGAGAATACATTCCTAGAAAGTAATGTCGAGCAGCGTTTTACGATTCAATTTTTAACATATATTTTTAACCTATCTTTTTAATATTTTGACATTTATTTTTTACCATTTTTCCCCTCTATTTGATCGCTACACAAAAATATATTTAGATGCAATTGGCACTTGCGATGAGAAACGCATTTATTACAAGAGTCAAACTAGTAAAACATCTTTGTTTAATCTACAAGTACTAAACAAGGGAAAATCCCGCGGTGTAGTTCGTATATTTGGAATATGCTCTTTATTACGGAAATAAATATAACTATCCGTGTGCTAACGTATAATGGACATGTATGTTGTTTGTACTAAAGGCAAGCGTAAGCCGCCGGTAATCATATTCGTTTAACGAGTCGACAGATGAATATGAGGGAATTTAAAAGTATACAGTTTCAATCATTTAAACGCTACGTCTTGAACCTTTCTTTCATAATCCAAGAAGCATATATATATATATATATATATATATATATATATATATATATATATATATATATATATATATTATAAATTAATTGATTTAAAATATTTTTTTCGCTACACAATTCTAACCATGTTTCAAAAATGGAAGCTGAAAGCTCCGAATTTAATTTTGTAATTAAATTAAAGACATTAGTTCCATTTCATCCTCAAGCGAATTTTGGAGTAACTTTAAAAATTACTGGGTTTTAAAGACACATCAAAAATCATAATTCACATTTCCAAGAATACAGAGAAACACATTCAACCAGACTAGGGGTGTTTGCGTGTTCATTGTCGCTGTATTTTGATATATCATTTATTAGTTGTTTTGGTAGGGGTAGGGATGTATTTTTCAATGAAATCTGACATCGGTTAAATGCATGTCATCTGGACTTTTTAAAATTCTATTGTTGACGGCAAAAATTCTTAAGGCATTTTTTTCTCTTTGCATATTTAAAGATTTTTGTGGGGTGTTTAGGTTAGGATACATTTTATTTAACTACAATTTGAAAAATATTTTCACTTTTAATTTTAAACACTATATTTCTTTTAAGAACAAGTAAATGTATTAGAATTCCTTACAGTATGTAGAATTATTTTCACATCAAGTATAAGTATGTATATAATTAGGTAACAATTTTTTTTTTTATATTTAAATATTATTTAACTACAATTTATGACAATGACGGCAAAAATAGCTAATTAATTTCACTGATTTAGTAAACTTTTATTTTTTATATTTTATATATATATATATATATATATATATATATATATATATATATATATATATATAAATGATAGGATAAAGAACATGTAGAAAACAGATCTTAATTTAACATGTTTCACTTTATTAAAGCTTCGTCAGAGATAAAGATAGAAATGATTAAAAATTATAAAAAAGAAAAGAAAAGCAGATTAATGGTAAGTTGTGTTTGGTTATTTGCTATTGGTTAGATACGTGTGACGTGTAATGAAGTAACAGATAATATTTAAATATATGTGGCAAACATTCATGACGCTAATGTGTTTAAAAGCTACTAGGATGTATTACAGGTATTTTACTTAGATACGTGTAAGTAACAGATAATATTGAAATAATTGTAAGAAAAGACTCTAGATGATAAAGTGTGTACAGGTGAGTGAGACAGTGCAGAATGTTTTGAAGAAGGTTTCTTTAAAGTATATGTTGTGCGTATTTTGCATACATATTGATTTTTACGTATTCGGAAGAGATAAGTTAAATTCATGAATAATGGATCTGATAAACATTCAGCCACAACAAGGCAAATGTTTTTATGTAGCTGAATTGTTAACAGCACATTATAACGAATGATGTTACCCATTAGGATTACAGGTTCGATTCCTGTCGTAATAGCACATACTTTCTGCGAAATCTCTCGAAAATTATCGACGGTAAATGTAATTAATACTGTTTAATAAAAAGACAGAGCATTTAATTAAATAATGGTTGATTGAAAAGCAATTCCCTATTTATGTATGAGTGGCCAATCAGGAGTCCTGAATTCACATTCCCAGATTTTTTTTCTTTAGAGTTGGTTAAAAGAAGCACATCTACTATAGCAAATCATGACTTTGGAAGAACTTGCAGGGCGAATACAATAAGTTATGTCTTCCATGTCACACTAGTTCCTGGTGAAGTCAATTGACTCGAATCCTGGGCGACTCGAGAAGCCTGTTAGCGAAATCTGGTGCCCATTTCAAATTTTAAATAAAACGTCATGCTAAACGCTTTCCACTCATATCAATTTCTTGTAAAAATTATACTTCATAAATAAATAAGTACTTTAAAATGCTGAGTTATTTTTCAATCACACTTTATATATATATATATATATATATATATAAGGGAGAGAGTGAGAGACATAGACAGAGTGTGTGGTTGATAGGTAGATACTTGTGTATACTTTGATGTGACTACACATGCGCATGAAGGATTAGGTGGTTTCGTGTCTAGCCAATTTCATTAATTTTCTTCTTGTTGCATTTTTGTCACCTCTCTGATATATATATATATATATATATATATATATATATATATATATATATATATATATATATATATATATATATATATATATATATATATATATATATATATGTATGTATGTATTTGTGTGTCTGTGTGTGTGTGTCAGTTGTGCGTATTGTGATGTCTACAGTGGGCAATGCTAGATAGGCCTGCAATCCACAGTCGATTGCATAGAGACGCCTCGATAACCAAAGAACGATCTTTACTTTTCTGTTTTCCGCTCCTTCTGTGGTTTACTTCGGAAAAATCAATAACAGTGTCACCCTGACTTCATGTCTGCAACTTCTCATTTTGTAACGATATATGCTTTCACAGGAGAAAACTTGTCGAAGTAGAATGATAATTTTGAAATGAGTCTTTTTATCCTGAAGAAGCACAAAATGAATGTATAGTTCCATCTAGGGCGCACATTTGCGAACCATGGGCATTACTAAAATCGGTTTATCAGAAACGCATAAAGATAAATGAAATGCGCAAAACATGGAAACTGTAAATTATAGAATGCAGTTCACCTATTCCCCGAGCAAATTATCATACATACTAAAATTTATCAAACGTCAAAAATGGCGGTGGAAGGGACTGAATAAAGAAAGGATAACGAGGGAGCGAAAGGTTGGTAAAATTTGCTTGAATATATAAGAAAGTATAGAAAACCAGAAAGAGAACAAATCCAGAGATTTTTTCTGGTAGACGAAATTAGCTAATCATACAATTTGATATTTAAACAGATCGTCTACACAAATACGAGTATCCACTAAATATAATGTTAATATAAAAAAAAAATTAACATTATCCTGACATTTACTTGATGAAATCCCTGAAAGGATGAAACGCGTTGGTAAAGACTTTGTTCTTTCTGTCGTTGCTGATATACTCTTCTTACATATATAATTCAATATTTATATTCGAACCTATACAAATCATATATGTGTAAGTGTGTGTGTATACACACACGAACGCACACACACACACACACACACATATATATATATGTGATATATATATATATGTGTATATATATATATATATATATATATATATATATATATATATATATATATATATATATATATATATATATTTAGTTGGATTGATGTGAGTTTGTGATCCTGGGTTTGCCTGACGACCGCAAAAAGCGTGAAACGCAGGGTTACAAACTCACATCAATCCGACTAAATATGTTAGCTCTATCACTGATAGCTTTCCAATAATTACCGTGCATATATATAATATATAAATATATATATATATATATATATAAATTATATATATATATATATATATATATATATATATATATATATATATATATATACATACACATTTCCCACACGCACGCGCATGTACACACAAACACACACACACACACACACACACACACACACACATATATATATATATATATATATATATATATATATATATATATATAATCAGTTACACCCAAACTCATGCTACTTCGCTACCTAGGTTTCGACCTTTAGGTATCCTCAGGCAGGTAGGATGAAAGATTTTTAGTGATTCACCACCATTATATCCGAACACTAGACGTTTGCGGGGAAAAGACGGAGGGATGAAAAGGCAGAGTAAAAAAAAAAAAAAAAAAAAAACTGATTCCATCTAGGTTCATACAGACACAATAAATATTGACTAAAGCGTCTACATTTGGATGGTACCTCGGATCTTTCATTTAGCAGTTCGTCTTTGTTTAGGTATGTGACGACCGTCAATTTTATATATTGGCATAACTTACAATAACTTCTTCGGACATCACTTTTTGATTTCGATTTTTCATTTGCAGGTTGGAAGGTGGATTAAACCAAATAACGTCCATATATATATATATACGGATTTCATTGGTTACGACAGAGAAGGTGCTTTTATTTATTTTTTTAAACAATTTCTCATGCGATCTATTTTTTTTCTTTTCAGATGATAAATGATATAAAAAACTGCAAAAATGTTCTTTTTCTCCGAGCGCTTTCGGCTATACACTTAGGCATTTTCAAGGATTAAATATTTTAACTGTTAAATAAGAAATAGTTTGTTGCACGTATGTATTTATATAATCTTTAAATTTTTCAAAACACGTTCAAGATATTCTGTCCATATTCATAGTTGATATTATTAAGTGTTTTTTTTTTGTATTTATTAATAAGGCGACCATTATTTTTACCCTTTTATGGCGTGCAATGGAACATAAATGCGATCTTTTATGTATTCCCACAAGAAAAATATCACCCACGGTGACGCCTGGGTACCCCGCAGGCCAAAAACAATGACCAATGTCTTAGTAAGTGCTTGAACGAGGCATAGTCTGTAAGGTTTCTGTTATAGACATCTTCTTAGCACACGCCAGATAGTTAACTCCCCTGAAACACAGATATCCCTCTCTTGAAAATGTTTAAACCACCGTCGAATATTCTTAGGAGAGGGCAGATTAATGTCGAATTGCCTTCGAAAAGCACGCTGCACTGTGACGACCGTATTTGCTTTCGCGAACACGAGAACGCAGAACGCCTTTTGCTGAGGACTCGCCATTACGAGGTAAACAAACAACGGAACGTTGCCGCAGATACGACGTGATTGGCGCACCTCTGCGGCAGCCATTCAAATCTTAGAAAACTCCTCTTTCAAATGTCCGCTGACTCATTGCACGACGAGGCTTGAGAACAGAAGCAATGCGTCTTGAAATAGGTGCATTTTTTTAATAACCCTGTATATTCATTAATACCTTATCACTGTCTCTTCACGAAATTAGATCCATTTTTCATTCGAACTGATTCTAAATTTAACCCCAAATTTTATGAAGATTAGAGACAGCAATCAGATAATGAAACAGATTTAATGGATTTGAATTATTATGATTAATAATGTTTAACTTGTCACCAAACATCATAATTATTAAGACTGTTTGATTTGAATATATTGTATTTCAAAGTGAGCAGAAGTGCGTCCGACATTTTCAAACTTGCTCCACGGCTGGACTCTGGATAGAATTGAATCATAAATTATCTTCAATTCTAGTCACTTACTAAAATAAGATTTCAGCAGAAAACCCAATTCGAGACGGAGATACATGAACAGTGGAAAATATGTACAGAGAATTATTTTATTCTTTTTATGTGCCATATTTTTCCAGGACGTAGGCGATCATGGCTGTCTACCTCCCTCTATCCCTTGCAGCTCTCAGCAAATTCCTTCACTCTGCTTCCTCCCGCAGACCACGTTCTTTCATCCGCGTGCTCAATCTCGTCATGTATGTCGCGCGCTGCTTTCTCTTGTATCTCTTACCCTCTATTCGACCTTTGAGTATCAGATTCTCCAGGCCCTCTTTCCTCGTTATGTGTTCCAGGAACTTCAGCTGCCTCTTTCTTATGTTAAGTATAAGCCTTCTCCCTGTATGCAACCTCTCTAAGACCTTATCTTTGCTCATACACTCGGTCAATTATATCCTTAGCATCCTTCTGTAGAATCACATCTCCGTCGCCGCGAGACTCTTCTACATATTTGAGGAAATCGTCCAACATTCGCTGCCGTAATGAAGAACAGATGCCACGTAAAAGCTCAGTATTCTTTTCTTTGTTTACCAAATAAGTCCTCGTGTCTCACAATACTATTCTCAAGTTTTGGAATGTGTACTTGGCCATCCAAATACGGTCTACGGATCTCAGTGTCGCACTTGCCGCTTCCCAGATATTTAAACTTCTGCATCTGCTTGATTCTAGTGTTCCAGACCTGCAAATCACATTTCGGGCTCTTCCTCTTACGGATGACCATGCATTCTGTATTCTTGTAGTTTGTGCTTAGTCCTTTCTTCTCACTCTCCTTCGCTACCTTCTGTAAGAGATTTTTTAAATTTCTCTTCCGTGTCTGCTATCCGTGTCTGTACAGAGAGAGAGAGATAGAGAGAGAAAGAGAGAGATAGAGAGAGAGAGAGAAAGAGAGAGCGAGAGAATCAGAAAGATAGACGCTAGCGTATTTATGTTTATTAGATGTGATCTTTCAACAAATCGTTGGCATTCATGAAAACATGATTTATTTTTCTTCCATTGACGTCTATTTATTATGCGTGTATGATGGTTGGCTATGCATTTAATCATTTTTATTTTCTGTTTCTGTGGATTCGTTTTTATATTGTCTGTGCGTACTTCGTAGTGTATGTTTAGCTGCCTATGTGGAGTTGGGCGTGTGTGTGTTGGGCACTGCAAAACCTCCGAAATGAATCGGAAATATTGAGTCTCTTGTCTTTGTATTTTATTGAAATCAATAATGCAATAATCGGAGAGACTAGGATTTCTTTTATTCTTCATCTACCTATGCTTTTTTCTTTCTTTTATTAATATCCAGTCAATTCAATAACATTTATCTGGAAATCGTATTATCAAAATAATACAAATATGTAAATAATATAAAGGAATACAGAAAACATCTGTTTGTCTGTAGGAGAAAACAATTTTCGGAATCATAAAGTAAAAAAAAAAAAAAATTAAGAAGTAAAAGATATAAAACACTATGTCCGTTTTTTTATAGCACACAAAACAGATCACGCTAGGCTTTATAAAAGTCTGAATAAACTTATGATTACGGATTGCGGATAAATTATAAGCAAGCTAGGATGTAGTTGGCTCATAAATAATGATTAATTTCATCAATTTTATTCTTCGAATAATTACGTTTGCCTGTTATTCTATTATATATTCCCCATTATCATCAGTCAATACTTCGATATACTCTGAGTAGGATTAGTTTTGAAAAAGATATTCGACAATCTCTTGAATCTTGTTTTCATTAGAGAATGCTTTTCCCATCAAAGAGATTTCGAATTCTGCTTGGAGTGCTTTACATTCACTTGGGCGCATATGTTATTGCGAAAGAACTCAATTCTTAAGTTATTTCTTGAATAAGATCGTGATGGATTCTGCGAAAGCTGCTGTCTTCCTACAGTTCGTAAGATTTTATGGAGAACGCCCATAATTATGGGGTCACCGTTTGAAAAAGGAAGTTATGCGAATGTAGATGATAATACAAATAATAATAATAATAATAACAACAACAACAACAACAAAAACGCTTGAACATTTCGCGGTTATCTTATTTGAATTTTCTGATGAATCTTAATTCTTCAGTTAATGGTTAGATAAGCTGATGGCGAGTTCAATGACAATAAAATATCCATAGAATTTCACCTATCACATCGTTGAATATTTTGAGCAAAACAACCGTAACAAAATATAGCAATGACAATCATAGATATTATTATTTTAAGAAGAGGGTACAAATGAAAAGATCTGAAATTGCAAACGTTTTCCCATGTCACTGAAACAGCCATTAACCACTTCAATCTTCTTTTCTTTTTTCCTTTCATTTTCTCACTGAAATCAAAAAGTGATTTTTTCCACGTAATAGTCCATTATTTATTAGTTATTTGCAGAAGACGTTAAAAATTAATTCATTCGTTCTTTCTTCCTTTTTTCTTTCTTTCTTTCATTCATTCATTCATTTTCTTACTGTGATCAAGAAATGCCATTTTACCCTCTTTCCACACAACCAAGCCGGAACAGTCCATTATTTATGTGGCATTGGTAGGAGACATTAAAAATTCTTTCTTTCTTTCTTTCTTTCTTTCTTTCTTTCTTTCTTTCTTTCATTCATTTTCTTACTGTGATCAAGAAATGCCTTTTTCCTTTCTTTCCACACAATCAAACCGAAACAGTCCATTATTTATGTGGCATTGCTAGGAGACATTAAAAATTCTTTCTTTCTTTCTTTCTTTCTTTCTTTCTTTCTTTCTTTCTTTCTTTCTTTCTTTCTTTCTTTCTAGCAATATGGACGTCGTACAAACATTTATTCTTAATAATAATTTTAGAATAATTCAGCAGATGATGTTATTTTATTTATGGTAACTGAATTTTTGATTGCCTCGCTCGGATTTCGTTGTTCGATATGGTGGTTTTATCCTAGTCGCCATTGCTTCTCGGCCTTTTGGGCCCTGGTTCCCCATATTAAATTGACCTTGTATCATATCACTGTCAGTGTGGGGTCTCAATAAAATACAATTTCTTCTCGGCTGTTTGGCTAAGATTAAAGTGTAGAATCTATTCTCGTCAGATTAATGTTATTCTCTCTCCATCTCTATCTTTGTTTCTTTCTATCTTTTTCTCACTGAAATGTCTTTCCCCCTCTTAAAAAATCGATGTATTTTATTATTTTACGGTATTGAAAAGTCGTATAAATTAAAGAAGGGGGGGGATTACAACAGGATAATGCCAGAAAGAGATATTGAAAAAAAAAACTGAGTCTAATAAGAAGAGGATTGGAAAATTTAACACTAACAGGGTAAGCGAAGCAAGGAATAGACAGTGAGTGGTTTACTTACTGCGCTTGAGTCAATGGATAGGAAAATAAAAGAGGAATGATAAAAAGGCAAAGTGTTTAAACAAAAGTTATGAAGAGACTATGATTCCCGATATCTTGAATGAATATGTGATACAAAGAAAAAGAAGACAGAAAAAAAAAAATGCCACCTTCTCGTTTTCACTTTTCCAGCAGACGAAAGTATATAAGAAAATTTTTAAAAAAATGGAAAATGAAATTGGACCTATACAATACCTAGACAATGTAAAGGGATGTTCTGCCCATTTTTTGAGTACATGAGAAAATCAAAAAGAGTTGGCGTAACCATAAGAAGAGGAGGGAGTTAATACAAGAATATATTGAAATTGTTGTAGTCAAACTCTTCTCTTCCTCCTCCTTCTCATTCTTCTTCTTCTCTTTCTTCAAATTCTTTTTTCTTCTACAGCACCCTGTACTATCTCTTCTTCAAATCTTGCGTATTCTACTTTTTCTTCGTCTTCAAAAATTGAATAATGTTTGTTCTTTTTCTTCTCCATCTTTTTCTTTTGTTAAAAAAGCTGCGTCTTCTACTTCTAATCCTTTTCTTTCTTCTTTTTCTTCTTCTTCTTCTTCTTTTTCTTCTTCTTCTTCTTTTTCTCTTCTTCTTCTTTTTATTCTTCTTCTTCTTTTTCTCTTCTTCTTCTTTCTCTCTTCTTCTTCTTTTTCTTCTTCTTCTTCTTTTTCTTCTTCTTCTTTTTCTTCTTCTTCTTCTTTTTCTTCTTCTTCATATAATCATTTTACTTGGTATTCCATTCAATACTTCTTTTTTTAAAAACCTGCGTCTTCAACTTCTAAACCTCTTCTTCTTCTTTTTCTTCTTCTTCTTCTTCATAGCATCATCATTTTATTTAGGATTCTTCTTTTTCATATCATGATAATTTTGCTTGGGATTCTTCTTCTTCCTCTTCTTGTTCTTCTTGTTCTTCTTTTTTCTTCGTTTTCATATCATCATTATTTTACTTAGGATATTCTTCTTCTTAATATCATCATCAGTTACTTGGGATTCTTCTTCTGCCTCTTCTTCGTCTTCTACTTCTTATCATCACCATCTTACTTAGGATTCAATTCTTCTTTCTCATATTCTTCTTCATGTTCTTCTTCTGCTTAATATCATCACCATTTTACTCGGGATTCTTCTTATTTTTCTTCTCCTTCTACTTTTTTTCCTCCCCCTCCTCCTGCTTCTTCTTCTTCTTCTTCTTCTTCGTCTTCTTCTTCTTCTTCGTCTTCTTCTTCTTCTTCTTCGTCTTCTTCTTCTTCTTCTTTTTTCTTCTTTTTCATATCATCATCATTTTACTTAGGATATTCTTCTTAATATCATCATCATTTACTTGGGATTCTTCTTCTGCTGCTTCTTCGTCTTCTTATCATCACCATTTTACTTAGGATTCAATTCTTCTTCTCTTTCATATTCTTCTTCATCTTCTTCTTCTGCTTAATATCATCATCATTTTACTCGGGATTCTTCTTCTTCTTCTTCTTCTCCTCCTCCTCCTCCTCTTCCTTCTCCTCCTCCTGCTTCTTCTTCTTCTTCTTCTTCTTCTTCTTCTTCATACACGCGGGTTTCACCGAATAATAGCAAAGTGTCTACAACATCCTTTTAGCCATAAACGAAAGTGTAATATTTCATATCACTGAAATTGCTTTGAAAGTTCTCTCATTCCTTTCACTATATTTCTGCGAGACTAAGTTAATTACTGGTAGACCTGGTCTTGCTAGCAGCTACCCACTCTTTTAAATAGATTCCATCATCAGCGTACCTAGTTTCGTATGTTAGTGAACTCGCGAAATCAGTGAAATCCCGTGCGGTTAATAAACTTATTTCTACGCGTCCACTGAAAATGTTGGCTCGAAGGAAGCTCATATTTAAAGCCCGGCTAAGGAGAATCTATTCTCAGGACAAATTACGTTTATATCCATAATGACTCTCACGCGCACTTGGGACTCACAGGATCAGATTGGATGACCATGCACAGATTATGTTAAATATCGGAAATAATTCATGATGACAATGAAGACGCGGGCTCAGCTTTCATATTAGAAATTCTGCCAATATTTATTATTGTTTTAATCCACGTTACTCGTTATAATTTACCATTTGATCACTCGCATTTGGATATGCAATTAAAGTAGTGGTTATTTGCGCTCAATATTGAATCCTCGATCAGAATTCAAATTCTGACCATGTGTGCTACGTACTCTTTTGCGCTACTGACTTTTGGAAAGGCATGGATTCAACTTTTCTTCTCCCAGCTATGGGTTAAATAGAAAAGTAGGCCGTGTTCTTTAGGCCTGCATGAAAGTGGGACTAGAAACATTTTAACGGACAATTGACAAAAGTGATTTAAGACAGTGGTTCCAGGCCTATTTTGAATACAAAATTTTTCTGTGTCTTATAGAATTATTATAGTTTAACAAAATGACATCCATTTTATGTGGCCTATAAACTGTGGCGCATATACTAGACTGATGACACAGTAAAAATTATAAAATTTCTGTGCTCTTACCATGAAATTTGCCATTGCTCATGTGCGGTATAATGCCATACGTGGGAAACAGTGATTGAGGCAACGGGAAACCTCAGCATGCTCACTGCCGTAAATACCTGGCAATTCCGAGTTAATAATTACTGGAATGAGTAGAGAGCCGTCATTGCATAATTCCTGAAAAAATAACTATACGTACACCAACTTGACTTTAAATTAAATAGTGGCAAAAGAATTATCGTGAACATTTAAAAGATAAGCTTATATATTCATACAATACAAATATTAATTAAGCGATTAATTTTTAGTTTTATAGTTTATTCTCTATCGAATAGGGCAGCAGGATGAAAATTCCACCAACAGAGAACCAGATTGCGATCAAAAGAACCAAGTCTGCATCGATGAAAAGAAAGTCCCGTGCAAATGAAAACCTATATTAAATGGCAGCCAAAAGAGCTTCCAATGCTGAGAATATGCAAAGACTTAGGGACTCCCAAACTCTTGAATATCCCTCCGCTGGTGATAGCTTCATTTCCGTCCGAAATGGCGGCTTTTTAAGCTTGTTACTAATAAATATAAATTTTCCACATCGGCAGCACAAGTTTCACTGGTTCATCGGCGAGGAAAAAAAAATATATTATTAATATATACATTGTATCTCTGTTATTGTAGATGAAAAAAAAACGCTATTTTATTAACATCAGCGCTCACTGTATATATATATATATATATATATATATATATATATATATATATATATATATATATATATTATATATATATATGTACACACACACACACACACACACACACACACACACACATATATATATATATATATATATATATATATATATAGATAGATAGATAGATAGATAGATATGGTGGACACGCTCGCACACGTGTGTACGTTTATCTTAGTAGCTCCAGAGACCTCTCATATAATTACAATAATTGAACTATTTAAGAGACAAAAGGTATTAAATTATTTCAAACAATCGACACACCGCCTTATTCTTTTTCAGAAACGTGAAAAAACAAACAAAAATATTTAGAAAGCATCCAAATCAGATAGAACATTTTCTGATGTCAACGAATACTTGTCACTTTCGTAATGCTCGTTGTAGTAGAGACTTTGTAATCGCAGAGACAACTATAGTAACGCCGTTGAACAATACTGGTGTCAGACGCTTTCGAATATCACTCACACTAATAGTACTTGCTCGATAATACTCGCTCGTATAGTAACCACCGCATAGGGATCTAAATATAAAAATAGTATAGTGAATGGAGTAGAGAATAGCGGTCCATATAGTAATAGAGGATAGAGTAGAAATAGTGAGCAATTAGACAGACGCTAACTTCCATATAAGCGGAACCATTATGGTCGCGTAATAAATTTAATCTAATAAAGGGATCGCCTACGTTTACTCTCTGACGATCTATGTTCAAACTCAAGTGTCGGCAGCAACACTTTATTCCTATATAACAAAACCTCATTTTGAAAAATTGCTATACATAAAACTGTAAATGTGTAACTAAAGAAAAACAAGTATTTCTTTATTATTGCATTAAAATGGCCAGATATTATTTTTGAATAACAACTTAATTTGTTTTTTTCTGTGTTACTGTAAAAGAAAGTTATTCGTTTTTCGTTTCAAGTGTCCTCTTTGTAGCCATTTCAGATTTATTTGCCATGTGGGTTTCTTTATTCGTCGTTTCAAATCTCAATAGAGTTTCTTTTCTCCACACTTTCATTTTCCTTTTTATTTTGTAATTTGTTTCCTGATCCAACATTTTTTATTATTTCTATCAAATTCTCTGTCAATATCAGTCATTCACTAATCTGCTTTAGGTAATCCCCAATCCTTGTTGATAACTGAATGAACACAAACGTCAATGCTGACAATTCCTTTTCCGAACACCATTTCTTTTCACATACAATCTATCGAGACTATCAGTAGGGTAGCTATCTTTAGGCAGCAATTTTGTTATTATACAATAACTGTTCTCATTCTATTGTTGATTCTAGCGTATATCTTGCAGCATTTAATTCGTCAGAGCTATTTAACTATCTATGTAACTTATTGGTTCGTATTCCCCTGTTATCGCAGACTTACAAACCACGACAAGCAGCTAAAAGAAGCCGGAGGATGAAAAAGACATAAACAAGAAGAATATAACAAAAGCTGTAACGCTGTATAAATGTGTGAAATATGATAATTTATCCTTTAAAATATTTATTAAAAAAAATTCTATTTTAGTCGATTATGGCTCTCCACAACTTCCTCTCAAATTGTCGTAAGTTACTTTTGAATGTAACATCCCTATTTGTCCCTATCCTGTCATATATTCACAAAAATTCTTTAAAAAGGATGCCCGCTGTTTCCTCCTGCTTCTCCTACGATCATCATATCCTGTGAGATTTGATTCTCCAAATCCTCTTTTCTGTGTCCGCATCTCGGAAATTTCAGTTGTCAGTTTTGGATTGTGAGTGTAAGTTTCCTTGTAGATCTTATTTTTCTTTGCGATTTCGTTGGTTCTCTGTTCATGAAATACTTAGAATTCTTTAGTTTTGTGGCTTGAAGTCTTTTCCCTGTTAAGCGATCAGGCCAACGTAAAGAGCATTTTTTTCCTGTGATGTCGATAAAATTTAAACCAAAAATACTTTCATGCTTTCTAGAGAAATTTATTTTATATATAAACATAATGTAATTACAAATTTTAGCTCATGCAGAAAACATAGGAAAAATATACATGAAATAAGTTCAGTAGTAGTAGTAGTAATCTCAAAAGTACATTTTCCTTTCTTCACAAAATCGGAGAGCCGATATCGAATTCCAGTTAGGCTAGTTGCATTCACTTTCGAGCAAATAAACATGGGAATGTTATGAATATATCTTGTTCCACCACCCATGGGTTAAATAGTAAAATGTGTATCTTGGAATCTCATTGTTATACTAGAAAAAATAATATTGTAATATTCAGTCGCAAAAAAAGAGAAATTATCATACAATTCTGTGGCGGACATGAGGCAGAACCTGGGACGAGCACAACTGGTCGCGACTTGCCTTGTCCCCGCCAAAAAAGAGCCCGTATTTGCTTAGCATGTAATGCTACTGCAGTTGAAATGAGGGAGAGAAAAAAAAGCACTTACCGCTCAGCCGTAATCCATCCTCGGCCAGATAACGTAAAAGAATGAGGGGGGACTGGCATTGCATTTTTATGCAATAACGATGCAATGCATTATGGGACATGGACGCAATGAATTATGGGATCACATGAAGACGCAAGGGATTATGGGTATATGAACAACTATAAAAGCAACTACTTTTTTCCGAGTCGGGGAGTTCTTCGAGGGACGTTCACGGTTGACGGCGAGAACGGGCAGTTAGTGTGATTTTGAAACAGAACTCAAGAAGGAACGACTCAAGGTTGAAATACCAGCTGGGAGAGCTTGAATTTACTCGCTGGTTACTGTTTTCTTTATTCGCTTCAAATTCAAAATGTTTTGGATATTAATAACAGCATAACATTTGTTATAAGTTAAAGCATCTGAAAAAGATGTGAAATAAAATTCAAGCATTACTCAACTCAGCCCCAGGTACAACTACTAAATAAGAACTTCTGCCGTAAATTTTCGACTGTTATAGATCAAATGACAGCTACTGGATTCGACCTTGTTACTATTTATCGGAAACGTGTATCTATGTGACTTATAAATTTACATATTACGACAGGGTTGATAAGTGATAAAAAACAAATCAGTACAATAAACATCCAATAAAAACTACTTAAAAGGAAATTTTTGTATTTTTGTTAATCAATTTTCTAAGGCCAGCAGGAAAATTATCCGTGAAGTTGAATGGAGAGCAACCAAAATACATCGATTTGATATATCTAAATTATTAAACCAAACCTGTTTGTTTATATATATATATATATATATATATATATATATATATATATATATATATAAACAGTATTATTCGCTTGAAAAACTCCGGATGACACAACGTGTAGACACGTGAGGGCAAATTGGCACCCGCGGAAAAATGTTGAAGTAAAAAAAAGAAAGAACTAACTAAAACATCAATGCGAAAAAACTTGACAAGTGTCTTAAGTCCTTTGACGCAAAGAAAAAAACAATCTAATATAAAGACAATGAAAACGTAAAGGGATCAATACGCTAAGTAGAGCAGTAAATTAGAATAGATCCTAACGAGCCCAGTCTACCCTGAAGAACTGTTTAGGTGAAACTAGGTAGGTTTGCCTGGCTCTCTCTCTTTCGATATGTATATATATACTAGCAGGAGAGCCCGGCGTTGCCCGGGGATGTAACAGTAAGAGATAGATCAAGTATCGACCATCATAAAGACTAAAAATTAAAATTGACAAAAATTATTGTTTAAGGTTGACGGACACGCATGTCTTAATTAGTTTTTATGGTTTTTTTTTTTACGAATTAGTCAAACCCAAACTCAAACAAAAACATTGTTTTCAATCGTTGAGTCTACCGATTGAATAGAATTTTGTTATAAACAATTGTCTTGTAAATGGAATTTTTAAAGCATTTTGAATGTAAAAAGAAAGAAAAAAGTGTGCAAGACAATAAGAAACACTACCTGCTAACAGAAAGTGAAGTTTTGTTGAAATCGGTTGAAAAATGTAAGAAAACCGGTCCCATATATAAACGAACACACACGTATAACTCGATATGAGTGGTCTCCCTTTCATTCTGACGACAGAATCGTGTTTTATCGTGTTTTCATATTGATTTCATGCAAAAACAATTGTGTTTTTCCAATTTCTGGCTCTGTCAGCACCACCGCAATGTAATTTTACGTAGTCCTGTGAAGTTTTCTTGAAATCGGTTGAAAAATGTAGGAAATCCGATCCAATGTATAAACGTACACACACACACACACACACACACACACACACACACACACACACAATATGCGTTTTATAAAAAGTAAGATATATATATATATATATATATATATATATATATATATATATATATATATATATATATATAGAGAGAGAGAGAGAGAGAGATAGAAGGTTAAGGAGTGAGTGTAAAGTGAAAAAAAACACGAAGGAAATTAGAAATTATCAGAACATTTGACACGTATGCACATACGCACAGACCGGCACATGAGTGAACGCACACACGCACGAATACAACATGAAAAATAATTTCAACAATGAAAATGCATATGAAAAAGAAAAATCCAGAAGTATAAAAAGTCATTTACTGATACCCGCTAGTGGATAGAGTATTTCCCGGACCTTCCGTCTGCGAAACTCTGGCGTTTATAAGCATCAACCAGCTAACTGAAAATTCTTTTTTTTATATATATATATATATATATATATATATATATATATATATATATATATATATATATATATATATAAATGTATGTGTGTGTGTTTGTTTAAATAATTTAGGGCGTATCTCAGCGATTTATTTTGGTTGTGTTCCTTTCAGTTCATGTATTAATTACCTGGGAGCCTTAGAAATTTGATTGAGAAAAATATCAAAATTTCCTTTCAAATAGTTTTTATTTCCCAAGTATTTTCAATATCATCTGAGACCATTATCTGTTCATGTGTACATGTATTTTTGTAAATTTTAAACTTTTCCATTGTTCGTTTCACTGCGTTATGCTAACAAAAATGTTTACATTCAATTTAGATTAGCATAGTTCAATATTACATTTAGAGGAACGCTCATACTAAGTGCCATTTTAGACAGATATTAGTTGAAAATACATCTATCTATCTATAACTAAAAATCCTACAAGCCCTTTATATAAGAGAATTAAAGACCCTCAAAATATGAGTATAGCAACAAAGTCCATAAATGTTTTTAGCAGCAATATATATATATATATATATATATATATATATATATATAAAATAAATTTTCTTAATATATCAGACGTTCCTAGTAGGGCGATCTTCTAGGAAATTTTAAAGGTGGAATCGTGGTTTTCATCCCCGTAAGGAAATATCAGGTTAAATCACGCTCATCCACTCTGCTGCTTGCTCACAAGAATCACTTCTTCTGCCTGTAGCATAGTGATATGTCAGATTGTAACAGACGTCTCTTTGTCTCATCCCGTAATGAGTGCAACCGTGTCCCCAATGAAGCAAAATCACTACTTGCTTATAGAATAAAACAACGGATTGCATCTCGCAAATTTGGCTCCAAAGATTACTGGCGTCTCTGCAAGAGCGTACTAAACAACAGTAAACCCACAGCACCTTCTTTATTCAATCAATTTGACGTCCTGACTTCCTCAGCTGATAATGCCGAGATTTGCTTCTATATTCTCATCCAATTCAATGTCCGGTATACCCACACTCGATCTCGACTCTAGAACTGAGGCTCTGGTGAGCGAGTTGCGCATAACCCCAACGTTGGTTTTTGGCATCATCTCTCAATTATACACCCATAAGGCTAACGGTAGGTACGGGATACCAGCCATTGTCCTGAAGAAATGTGCTCCTGAACTGGCTCCTGTCCTCTCCAAACTATACAACTACTGCCTCAACGACTCCTTCTTTCGATCCGGTTAGTGGTCTTCATCCGTTGTACCTAGCGATTCTTTTGACCCATCTAACTTCTGCCCTATCAGTCTCCTACCACTATTCGACAAAGTTTTTGAAACATTAATCAATGCCGAAGTGGTTAAACATCTTAAATCCCATGATCTGCTCTCTGACAAGCAACATGGTTTCTGTTTTGCCCGATCTACAGCTGATGTGCACACGACCATAACTGAATTTGTTTACCAAGCACTTCACAATAACAGAAAAGCTCGTTCTATGGCTCTAGATATCTTTAAAACGTTTGATAGTGTTTGGTATGCAGGCCTCCTACGCAAACTTCAGGGATACGGTACTTCGGGACGATTATTTGACTTAATACAATCATTCCTGTCAAACCGTGTAATGAAGGTCGTCCTTAACGAATTCTCTTTCAGTTGATTTTTTACAAACGCAGATGCCCCAAAAGGCTCTATCCAAGTCCTACATGGTTCCTTATCTTCATTAACGATCTTTCCGAAGTCATCAGTTTCCAAGGAGGCATCTATGCAGACGACACTACTATTTACTCCTGCCTAAATAGCAAATCTGCTATCGCTGACAAAACTAAGTTGGACGTTGGTTTCGAAAAGGGCCTCCAATCGATTGCTGACTGGGACTGGTTAACTTTAATGCCTCAAAAACAAAACTGTGCTCTATTACCCACCACAGAGAACCCTCCCTTCCTCTCATTTGATTGTCTGATGCTCACCTCCACGAGATCATCTCCATGCAACTGCCTGGTCTCACACTGTCCGCTGACCAGAGATGGGACAATTACATTAAATCAATAGCTTCATCTACCGTAAAGAAAGTTGGTTCTCTATGTTGCACCAGAAAATGTTTTTCTCACCTGAGTCCTTCCTCCAAATCTATAAATCAACCATCCCCCCTCGCATGGAATATTGCTGTCATATGTGGTCTGGAGTTCCCGCTGTTCGTCCTCGACAAAATCCAGAGACGGATATGCAATGTGGTTGGCTCTGATCTGGCATCTCGTTTACAGTCGCTCTCTCACAGACATGCCGTCGCCTCCCTCCATCTTTTCTACAAATACTTTCACGGTAACTGCTCCGACTAGCTATTTTCGCTAGTTTCCAATGTTGTCGGCATCTCAGTTCCACCCTTTCCCTGTCGAAAATGTAGCCGTCTATCTTACTCCAATAGCTTCATATCTCGCACTTCCCGTCTCTGGAAGTCCCTTCCTTTTACTTGCTTCTCTGACAGCTATAATCTCCAATTATTCAAATGCAGTGTCAATCAACATCTACAGATGCCTTAATCTATTCCCCGTCCTTCTCTTCATCCTTTCCTCTTTCACGCCCCTTTACTCTTGCTCACACTCTATGTAAGCCCTTACTTGGTAGTCTCAATCCCGCCTTGCTTGGGGATGAAAAGCTAAAAAAAAAAAGAACTTCTATATTCCTTTTCTCAAGAGGCTCAGAGCTCCGATTATTATTGGTACAGTCTCAGGCTTCATTCCCCACATCCCGTTAATCTATATCTCTAGTCACATCTACTTGGACAAGCTCGATAATTTTGATGGAGGCGTTTCTCTCAGATGGTATTGCTATGTCAATAAGTATACTATTTCTGAATTTTTTGTCTTTTTATGAAAATATCAAGTCACTTGGCTTTTATTTCCCTGCTAGTTTGGGTTGGCATATCCCAGAGGATAGTTACACCATTATTGTTTTTAACTGTGTCTGGTGAGGGATAATAACCTCTCTCAATGGTTTCGATTTTGTGCTTCTTTCATGTTTTCCAGTGCACATCTATCGCTACCGTGTCATGTCTGTGGGTATAATTATTTTTGCTAGTTCAGACATCCTGAGATAATAATGTCGACAGTTTCATCTTATTTGCCATAGATCCTGCATTTTAGCTAAGTTCCATCCTTGATTATTTGACAGTGATTTTTTGTGCGGTATGCCTCCAATCCGATTGTTGTATTTTTTGAGTTCAAGTTTGATTAGACCTCGTTCTTGTAAAGTTCTTGTTACGTACAGCCTAACAATATCTAATTTCAAGTGGTTCATCCTCATTTGTTTAAGCATTTTTCTGGTTTCGGAATTCAAACTTTTAATGCTATTCAACGTCGATTTAATAGCTGTTTGTTACTATGGATATAGCTAAGATGTTGAAAGCCTTCATTTTATTAACCCCATTAAGTTCGCTTTCGAGTATCAAACGCATTTTCCTATATTCTTTTTCGATATTTTTCTTCGTAATTGAATGTTGTATTCCGTCTCTTTCATTAATTTCTGAATATTTGCATGTACTATCTTAGACTAGTTCCTTAATCTTGTTGTTGATATCAAGATCTAAATCTTAGTTTACCGCTTTTGAAGGTGGATTTGGCCCATTTGTTGATTCGAAACTCCGCCTTAATATCTTCGCTGAAGGTTTTGACAATGGTAATGAGGTTTTTTTTCTGCTGGTTATTATTATTATTATTTTCTTTGATTTCTGGCGTTTACACATTTCTTTCCGGGTCCCGCCCAGGGACCTAAGGTTAGAAATGGCGTCATGACACTTTCCACTGACAAAAAAAATAAATAAATAAAAATAAATTACATAGATAAAGCCCTTCGTAAGGTGTGGGCTGTACTTGTCAGAACAATTTTTTGTATCTCCTTGAGGCATGGACTTCCAGGAATCCCTTCAATTAGTCTACTGCAATCTTTTCCAACCAGTCCTAGGGCTCCAACTACAACAGGGATTGTTGATGTTCCCATATGACACATTTTCGAGATTTCTATTTCAAGGTCCTTGTACTTTGACAACTTTTTGAATATCTTCAAAGATACATTGAAGTCATCAGGGACTGCCATATCAATAAGGAGGCACCGTTTTTGTTTGTGGTCTTTAATAACAATATCTGGACGGTTGGCCTTGATTGTTCTGTCAGTGTGTATTGTGTAATCCCATAGAATTGTAACAGGTCCTATCTCCGTAACCGGGTCTGGGTGTTGTTCATACCAGTTTCTTTCAGTTTCCTTCCCGTAGAAGTTGCAGATTTGTTATTATTATTATTATTATTATTATTATTATTATTATTATTATTATTATATCCTTTGAGTTCTGTTGTATTCACATTACCTTGCAGGTTCCAAGCAGAGACTTATATTCAGTAATGGCTTCATGATATTTTCCACTGATCATGTTTGTAAAAGATTACACACATTTTGCATATATAAAGCTTCTTGTAATGTGTGAGTTTTAATTATGAGTACAATTGTTTCTATTACAAAAAGGCATAGGCTATCAACAATCCCTTTGATAGACATTTTTCAATCAATCCGAGTGCTCCAAATACAACTGGAATTATTGATACTCTCATTGCGACATTTTTCATTTTGTCATGTCATGATACTTGCATTGTGATTTGAAGATGCGCAAAGATACATCTGTAGTCTCTGCCATGTCAATAAGTGTCATGGCTCCTTACCTATAACTACAGAATGAACTCTTCCTAACACTATGTATACTACGCCTCTCAAGAGAGAGTGTCGAATCAAGCCGAGAAGCTCGGCTTGACGGTCGAACTCTCTGCCTCTGAGCAGAGAGGAACCTGGACGAGGCTCCGCCGAAGGGCAGAGTCTCGTTCGGGCAGGTTGACCAACCCGATCCCGTTTATACAGGTTCTACGGGCATTTTTTAGCCGGGCCTACGGGCTCGGGAAACCCACGTTAAACTCGTCATTGTGCCACATGTAACCCTCGTGGTGGGGGGGGGTAGATACCGAATCGAGTCGAGCTGATAGTAGTTCACTCCAAACCAGACTGACAGTCATACTAACACCTTCTACATCTTGTATTATTATTTCGTGTAATATACCTTCGTTATTTCTACACTTGTGTTCGTGTTGTTCTTTCTTGGTCCTAACCTGGACCATAACCATAAGGAATGACAGTGTGCTTTTGTGGTTTGTGATCGCGATATCTAAGCGATTAGCTTTGATTTATTATTATTATTATTATTATTATTGTTGTTGTTGTTGTTGTTGCTGTTGTTGTTTCATGCGTTTTTGCTTTTTACCGTCGGGTGTGCGGTGATATCGCCGAATTTTTGTGACAGCAAATCTCTTGAAATTTTCGGCACTAATATAGTTTAGACAATATTTTGATCCTTTGGAATTTCTGTTCCTATACAAAGTCTTTTTGGTACTGATGCATGTTAACCAAATGTTAAGGCAAGGCTCTTCTACATCGTCTTTCCTGGTTTATTTACTTTCACCGAAGGGTCCTGATAATTTTTTTTAATTTTCCGCTTTTTTGGTACTCGACTCTTGTTTCTTCTGGATCAGTGGATTTGGCAGTTACCTCATGCACTGTTTAACACGACTAAATCCAACTACTTTGCATAAATTGGTAGTTTTGGATTCCAACGTCCGGGACTATCTTATTGATTTTATTTTCAGGAAACAACAGTAGATTGTGTTAAAATACAATGATTAACATTTTCATTATCTTAGCCATAAACTTATAAACAAAGGCAAATCATGCAATAATAGTACCGGTAAAAATAAAAGCAGTAGCATTGAGATTAATGCCGATAATAAAAATATTAATAATATCTCATCAAAATGGATTTTTTCCCTCTGTTTTGCTTAAATGTAATGCCATCCAATAAGTTTATTGGAAAATATACAATATTAAATATGGTAACAAAAGAAAAAAAACTCCGAACCTTACATAGGACATTATGTCGAAAATAATGGGTTTTAAATGAATTGAACATGAACCGAAGATAAATTAAAAAATCAAAACCGTTATATAAAAAAAAAACAAATAATGTCGGAATACTTTAAAAAATGACAATGAAGTAAAAAAAATATGACAAGCCGAAATAGAGATGAATAAAGCAATAAATGTGAAATTAATTAAGAGGATATAAAAAAAAATAATATGGAAAGCAGATCAATAAATATTAAAATGAAAATGACAAAAAATGTCTGGGACGTATTAAAGAAAGAAAGAAAGAAAGAAAGAAAGAAAGAAACGCTGAAACTGACAAAAAATAAATTTTGGAAAGTAGAAAGTAATGCAAATAAAATATGAATAAAATCTACTTTGGGCGGGAAGAAACAACAAAGAATTTATGAAAGTGGAGATGGCGTTTGGAAGAAAGAATAAAAAGGAAAATATTTATAAAAGATGCAAATCAAAATAAAAGCTATTAATAAAAATTATTAGAGAATAAATATAAAACCGTTTTTACCAGCAGACAACATAATATTCGCATTTATATACAGAGAGAGAAAAAAAAAGGAGAAATTAATAGATGTGTGGAAAGAAAAATGATACGGAAGATTTAAAAGACATGGCGTTATCTTCCGACGCTCACCAGGCAATTGTTGTCGTTAGCTTATGTTAAAAATCTATTTTTAAAACACGAATTAATTTAAAATATATAATACGTAATATTTAATCTACATATATCTGTAGGGCTTAACAGATGATATATATGGAAGATTGAAGCGCTAAAATCCAGAGAAATGACCCCATTTGTCAGTCAGCATGTATGACACTATTTATCGTGATTGTTGTTTGATACAGTCTTTATTAAATATTTCGGAGATCTTTTATAAAATGATGATATTCTTAGAAAGTAACTGCGCATATTAGATTAAAAGGTATTTTCTTAATACTGGGTATTGAGGCAAAATGATTTTAAGCTCAGATAAGGAGATGTATCAGTATCATTTAATCAATCCTAATATTTTTATATCTTCTATTTTATTGTCAGCGAAGGCCTTAATATCTGGCAATTAATTCATAAATAGAAGACTACAAGTAGTCTTAGGTATCCTGCAATTTTCCCCTGACTCTTAGGACCCTTCACTTATTGGAATATTCTTGCCGTTCCTACAAAGCTTCCTTTCTGTAAAAGAAAAGTTCCACTGGGCAATCAATTCCAAATTTATTTATCCTTCTCCTGATTTTGTCAGCCTCCGTACCAAGCTCACTAATAACAGCTGGTAAGCTGTAGCATTCTTCAACTCCCAAATGCTTGCAAGATCAAACTAAAATGGGTAATATTTGATTACTTTCTCTTCTTTCTTTCCCTCTGTCAAAAGGACGCAATGAACCACTGATTAACATGTCTTTTCCTATTTTATCTTTTATTATTCTTTTTTGGGCTTCTTTTCATTTTGCATTGAAAACGCCCACAAAATCCCGGAATTCGAGTATTATTATTATTGTTATTATTATTATTATTTAGTGACAGGTTAACACGACAAAATATGACGCATACTGGATTACAAATGTAAGAATCCTAGTACACGTGTCATCAAAACTATAGGGATATGGTTTGTTTTAACTATATCATCCCACGCAAAGCAATAAAGTCATTAAAACGTATACTTTTCCTGTGAGAGAATTTACGAAACAAAACCGAAAACATTATGGACGAGAAAGAAAATTAAAAGAACGAGAATTAAGAAAAGATTAGATAATGATTGAAACTGCAATTAGATTTTGGAAAATCAAAATTGGTTGGAAAGCAAGAGGTCGGAAGAGAATTCCATAGGCTTATAGGAAGCACATGGCTCACATTCAAATTCATGAGATATGGGGACAGGTTTTGATAAACAGTAAACCATAAGACTACGGGTTGGTTCCAGTTTTACAAACCTTCTGGCTCACTGCACTAGTCAGCTGAAAAGGTCTCCAATTTGGGATGTTCTGTAATATCTACTAAATCTTCATGCGTGCGTCATCCTGTAAATTAAAAAGAAAATCTCGAAGCCAGACTATGATGTTCTCCCAATGAACAATGGTGCACAGTCAGACTATTGGGGTCATGCACAACTGGTTATGGTCAGGCAACTGATACTCAAATCTGAATAGGATATTTGCTATAACCCATCCTATAGAATATAGTAAGGGGTGAACTATACTTGTGAGAATATATAATTATATTTGTTTAAAGCATGAGTAATCAGGCTTCGCTTCAATCTGATATTTTTCTAAATCCTTAAAAAAACCGAAAGCTCCATCTATAACTGGAATTATTGACGTCTTCAGGTGCCAATTCTTTTAGATTTCCACTTCAAGATGCTTCTAATTTGATAGTTTTATGAAGGTCATCTTCTTCTCCTTCTTCTTCTTCTTCTTCTTCTTATTATTATTATTATTATTTTCATTGATTTCTGGCGTTTACACATTTCTTTCCAGGTCCCGCCCAGGAACCTAAGGTTAGAAATGGCATCATGACACTTTCCATTGACAAAAAAAAGAAATAAAAATTACATAGATAAAGCCCTTCGTAAAGTGTGGGCAGTACTTTTTAATACTTTACTTTTTGTACTTTAATATTTTGTATCTACTTGAGGCATGGACTTCCAGGAATCCCTTCAATTAGTCTACTGCAATCTTTTCCAGCCAGTCTTAGGGCTCCAACTACAACAGGAATTGTTGATGTTCCCATATGCCACATTTTTGAAATTTCTATTTCAAGGTCCTTGTATTTTGACAACTTTTTGAATATCTTCAAAGATACATTGCAGTCAGCAGGGACTGCTATATCAATAAGAAGGCACTTTTTTGTTTGTGGTCTTTAATAACAATATCTGCGCGGTTGGCTTTGATTGTTTTGTCACTGTGTATTGTGTAGTCCCATAGAATTGTAACAGGTCCTATCTCCGTAACCGGGTCTGGGTGGTGTTCATACCATTTTCTTTCAGTTTCCTTCCCGTAGAAGTTGCAGATTTTAATTATTATTATTATTATTATTATTATTATTATTTTCTTTGATTTCTGGTGTATATTCGTTTTTTTCCAGATTCAAACCTGACACTTAATGTCAGAGATAACATCACGACATTCCAAGTTCGGATTGTACGAGAAAAAAAGATGCTAAAATCTCCCGTATTTTACCTAGATACAGCTCTTTGAAAAATGTCGGCTGTAATTGTCACTACATCTTTTGTATTTCTTCAGAGCTTGGGCTACCATGGATCCCTTCAATGAGTCTATCGGAACATTGTTTATCCAACTGAGGGATCCAACTACAACTGGTATTTTTGATGTCCTCATGTGCTACATTTTTAAGATATCGATTTCAAGTCCATGTTTCCTTTATATAAATGTTACAGACTTTCCAATGCAGATATTGGCCCGCTCTGTCATGCCGGGTTTTATATTTAGTGGGTGCCAATATCATGCTACCTGATACAAGATGGTCAATTGTTTCTGAATATATATCATAGAAGCTTCATTGAGGGCTAACACAATTTTTCCGTATGTATGTTTGGTAATTTCTAGTTAGCTAGCATTGGTCTTGTGCCAAAAGAATAAAACCTTCGGTTTCAGCTTTTAAAATTCACTACGTAGCCCCTGATGCGTACAGAGTTTGTCTAAATTAACATGTTTGGTACGAGTCGAATATTGACCGTGTAGAGGTTTATCATACTATTGTTTCTTTATCGCTTCCATCGCATTTGCTTTTGCATTTGTTTTTAAGTTTTTCGCCGGCATAGGTGTATTATGTTGCATTACTTCACCTAATTAAAATTCCATTTTGAAGTTGGATGACAGCTTCCTTTTGTACTGTATACGTTTTCTTCTTTCATGTTCTTTGACATGGATCATCATCCAGTCTTATGCGTTTCTAGTTATCTTTGAAGGCCGGATTTTCTAGTTTTGTAAGACAATTCTAGTTGAACTAATCCTCTGCCTCCTTCCGATCTGGAGACACAGAGACGATCAATATCAGACTTAAGATGATATAAGCGTAGGCATGTGAAAACATTTTCGCTTAATGGCCCAGTTAAGGATGCGGAAAATATATTTTACCACAAGGACAACCAAAGTATTTATGGATGATATTCTGTTTTGTAAATTCAACTCGTTAATCAGTAATAGACGCACACGTCTACAGTATTCTATTCTCTTCTTTCTTTCTTTCTTTCTTTCTTTTTCTTCTTCTTCTACTCATTATTATTAGTAGTAGTAGTTGTAGTATTAACGGTATTTTTCAAATTAAGGATTATCGTTATAACATAATATGGAACTATGGAAGGCATGCCCAGCTTCATTATTATATTCACAATGTTTCATTCGTTGTACACCCCGGAATTCTTCAGTTTTTTTTTTTCTCTTGCTTAGTTCCACTTTCTAGGGTTGAATGATATTTCAGATGTTTTAATACTCATTGTAACTTGCATTGCTTGGCCCATGGTTTGAACTCACAACTGCTATCCCAACAAATTTGCGAACGATTCATTTAATCCTCTAACTTATTCCACAGATCCAGACTCGCTGGTAAGAGAATTTGCAAAATAATGGGACAGTACTAAAAAAAAATCAAGAGACATTCCTAGATATGGTCAGCAGAATGAAAATAATGCACCCAAGTAGATTAAATAAAACGTTCAATAAGAAATCCCATGAAGGTTAACCGGTTTTCAAACAACTGAAAAAGGCTGAATTTGTAATCAGTCGAAACTTCATAATAATAATAAAAAAATATAACGATATTAGTTCAACATTAAACAATATTAATAAATGAAACTCTGTCCCTTACTCTGTTATTCTCTTCCTATGTAAAATAGGTTTATGGTAGATGTCCGGATCATCTCTTCGCTTTGGTAGCAAGACTTTATGAATTTAAGCACAGTACTAGATTGTCGGTAATGTCTCTACAACTCACAGTTGAATTGAATTTATCAATTTTGCGTCTTGAGTTATCCCGGCTTTTTTCAATCATTATTTCATTAAAAGAGAATATAATTTGTTTTAGAAATTAAGTCTGTCTAATTTATGATACGAAAATATTTTTAATGTTTTTATTAACTTAGCGTTTGTTTATCCATATATATATATATATATATATATATATATATATATATATATATATATATTATAACGATTTAAAAGAATATCTAAACAAACAAAACAAGTGTTTATAATTAATAATTTTTCCGATCTCAACCCGAAAGTTAAGGAGGTTATAATTAAGAATTTAGTCATATATGAATATATATTTATTTACATAGGATATAACGAAATATAATGACCAGCTATTCGTTTCTAGAGTGGATAGTCAGTACCTGTTGCTTCAGACAAATATGTTTGTTCAACACCGACTACGACAATGTTTAACAGAGCTTAGCTATCTAATCAGGTGCATTATCTTTGGCGCTTGACGAACCAAACACTCATCCTAGTTAAAGAAACGTTCCTGAAAACCCGCTGCAAAATTTTCTCTTGATTTGATCAAGCTGGTGCGTTTTTGATCAAGTTTCAGAAGACGTGGCACTTACCGAAAAGAAACCTTGGTCGTCCATCAACATCAGGTGAACGCTATCAATGTTTTTCTCCTTGGTGATAGTTTTCACTGTAGACAAACCTGGAGCGTAAACCTCTAATGTAGCAGCCATGTCAGCATGAATATTCTTGGACGTTAAACATTTTTTTTCTCCAGGTATATGATAACACCACTGTCATGGGTCCTTACCTATAACTACAGAATGAACTCTTCCTAACACTATGTATACTACACCTCTCAAGAGAGAGGGTCAAATCGAGTCGAGCCGATAGTAGTTCACTCCAAACCAGACTGACAGTCATACTAACACCTTCCTCACCTTGTATTATTATTTCGTGTAATATACCTTCGTTATTTCTAATCTTATGTTCGTGTTGTTCTTTCTTGGTCCTAACCTGGACCTTAACAACCACGATGTAAAATTTTGTCCATGTTCAAGAGAAGTCGCTATTGAATCCTATTGATGTTCTTTTTTTTTTTCTTTTTTTTTTCAACAGTCTAATTTCATTTTATCTGGAAAGAAACAATGACATTATTAATAAGAAGAGCTGGAATTAATTCATGTTATAATTCACAGCTCTAATATCACTCTTTCATAGTTGGCCTATGAACCTTTTCTTTCCTATCTCGTACCGGGAAGAAAACAATGTAATTCTTAATAAGATTTAAAGTAAATCAGGTAAGATTACCACAGCTCTAGCAATACTCATTAACTCTCAGCCTATGATACTTTCAGTCCATCCTCGTAGAATACCATGGATACAATATGTTTAATTACAAAGTTTTAACCTATATTGAAAAGATGAAAAATGATCCAAACCAGCAGTAGCAGCTTAAATATTACGACTCGAATAAAAGATTTGGAGAAGTTAAAATTCAGTTGACTAGAGACGGCAAGAGTTGTACAAGCAAAGAACTAGTACCTTCTGAAAGAAAATTAACCCCAAGAATCATTAAGTTAAATATCTTTCAGAAATAAGGAGTGATAATGACAATCATAAAACTTATCGATTCTGAAAAGGAATATTCGACATCGGTTGACCAAACAGTTAATGATACTGTCGGTTGAAATACTTAAAATATTTTTCTTTTATTTTTTTTTTACTCTTGTTCATCCAATACATGGCCAAGAGATCCTCAAAATAGAGCCTGAATTAATGACATTATTGTACAGGCATACAAAAGAACCCGAGGTCAATGTCATGATATGAGGAATTGATAAAGTTTGGCCTTAGAATTGAAGAGTTTAAAATTGCGTATTGGTTTAAAAAGCATTCTCTCAGCAACGTATTCCACAACGTAAGAGTTTGAGGGATTAAACTTTCGGGATGGCACTTCCTTGTCCAAAAGCGAATTCGAAACGAATGAGGAGTTGACTCATGTATTAACCCAGCATTACTCAATCCGGATTCAGAAAGTGGATATACCCTTAGGGTGTTTACAAACCCTAATATAAAAATGCTTATAATATTACACTTTTGTTGTAATGCTGAAGAAAATAACATAACAGATGATCTCCATTACAAGATGCATTAAATCGAATCTTGAACTGAAGGAGCAATAATTCATCGAAATGAAATTTATAATAAATTCATTGGATAAACATATGTTGTAAATCATAGGTGGAAAACACCTATACAAGAATAGAACAGTTTTATTCATACAAAAGAAGCCAAAATATATTAACATGAATATATATATATATATATATATATATATATATATATATATATATATATGTGTGTGTGTGTGTGTGTGCACGTATGCATATGTCATCTGTACTATAGGGCTTGCAAATCAGCTGATGGATTGAAGAGCCACATTCGAAGTCATTCGAGATGAAACAATCATCTAGATTAAATATAGGTGTTGATGGGCAAGATGGCAGTCATCTGTGAAGATGGGGTCATCAACACATACACACACACGCACACTATCTATCTATCTATCTACCACACACTCTCTCCATGTCTCTCACTCTCTCTCACTCTCTCTCTCTCAATATATATTCCTCTTGGAATTTTTATTCTAAAAATATACATGTATGGGTATTTATATATTTTGCATATGTATGTATATTTACCACTAATATTATCTCCCTCTCTCTCTCTCTCTCTCTCTCTATATATATATATATATATATATATATATATAAATATATATATATATATATATATATGTGTGTGTGTGTGTGTGTGTGTTATATATATATATATATATATATATATATATATATATATAATATAATACAAAATATATGAATCATGAAAACTTAGTTTCGTTAGTCAGATGGTTTTACATGATACCCCCAAGAAGACAAAGACCCGTCTGCCTCCCGCAAAAAACTGAGCTACAACTGCGCTGCACCTTCACTGAGTCAAGATAGTACGGTGGTGGCGAGCAAAAATTTTCCAACTAGGAAAGATGAGTACTTTAAATATTTAGCGGCAGCAAACTACCCCATGTGTTTAAAGCAGGGTTAAATCAGTTTTGTTTAATTACATTTCTACTGCCCTCTTTAATTTAAAGCATTTTCTAATAGTGACGGGAGATTCCATCCAAATGTTTTTTGTTTTTTTTGGTGGAAATTTCAGAGCTTGATAAAGTATACATCTCAATTTTATTTATATAATCTACCCATTTTATTGTTTCTAAAAGAGCGATAAAATGGGGGAATATGTGGAAGGCCATTATCGTTCAGGGAATTACCAAACAGAAACGATTGGTAAAAAGGAATATTAAAATGTAGAAAAATGGATAACAGTTGCATATTCCTTTTATCAAGAAGAATAATTTTGCATATGGTTGTCATGACTGAGTGTTCAAATTTCACTACGGTGGACTCCTTTCGACTCCGTCTATATTATTTCCAAATGCTTTTAGACTATGGATATTTGACTTAACTTTAGTAAACATGTATCAATTACGGAGAAAAATTTGTAATTAGCGCGTGGACGGGAACATAAAAACGAAGGCACGTAATCCCGAAATCAGAGATACCTGATCGAGAAACATGTTTGGGCGTCGTCCCTGTTAGAGTATTAATCGATCAGTTATTTAAGTTGAGAATCGAAATCAACAGTTACACAGCGACGGAAATGACAGGCGAGAACTACACAGAAGATGTCCTTGAGCAAGGAAATTAAAATCCGTTCAACCAATGAAGGAAGGAAGTTAATTAGCAATCAAAATGGATGATCTGAAGACAATTCCCATGACAAAACGCTTTTGTGCTAGTCTCAACCCAATCCCATTCTTCATATTTTTTTCAAATTTCTTTTGTCTAAACTATTTTGTTAGACATCCTGTCATCACATTTTCATTTTTTCTGTACCTAACGAAATATAGTTATTTCGATTTTTATTGTCTACACAGCCTCGATCTCAGTTTGACTAGACTTTTTTTTCCTTCTTCTCATTCATTCCCTTAATTCTGTATTTCCTTTCTTTCTCTTTCATTAACAGATTTCCTGAGGTTAGTATGATTACTTTTCTCTTTTCTTTTTTTTCTTCTCCACTTTGTTTCCGTTTCGTCTTTCTTCTGTCCTTTTTTCTTTCTTTCATTTACTGATTTCCTGATCTTCGTGTATGTACTTTTCTCTTTTTTTTTCTTTTTCTTCTCGTCTTTCTTTGCATTTTTCTTTCTTCTTTTTTACCTTTCTCTTTCATTTACTGCTTTCCAGCTATTCGTATATGCAGCTTTCTTTTTCTTTTCTTTTATTTTAGTTACCCGTTATCAATAAAGTAATCATTGACACACGTTCAAAGAAAATGTTTTTAGGGAGAATTTATTTCGCCATCTTCCCAAGTTGGAAGTCAACTCTCTGTCATGTCTCGTAGCCTCCCTGAGCAAAGTAAACATTACTGTTGCGGTAAATATTTAAAGAATTGGGCTGCGATCCCTACGCTTAATCAGTTTTGACTCTAGGGATTTCCTTCTCCTCGACAGCTTAATCACCACAGTTAAAGATAAAAGTATGTCCTACTATTTAACCCATATTTGGGAGAAGAAAATTCATACCTTTCCCAAAGTATAAATACAATGAACTCGAATAGAATTTGAAACATTGCGAAATGCTATCCATTACGCCATAAGTCCATCCCAAGTGGGAAAGCTAGCCTATTAAGAAAATAATCTTTAGTAAATTATTATCTTGCCTGGGTTTGAATACAAAACGCTTATCCTATTATCCCGAGAGACTAAATGCGTCCATTTTTTTTTCATCTGTATTTAAAGTATTTTTGTTGCAGACTGCGAAATTTTATTTATCGTGGAATATTTAAGATTTTTGACTTTTCTCTGGAAGTTTTAAAAATTGACAAAATCTAAATTGTTGGAAAATCCTTATTCTTTCGTCTGCATATCCAACTTTGTTTTGTATATTCCACGTTTATTTCTCTGTGTCTCTTTTCAAGCTCAAAAGTGGTGTATCGGATGTTACGAGCTGTCATTTACTCTTCGTTACAAATGCAAGTCAAGATTCAATGCATATCTTTCTTCTGTATCCTCATAGTTCACCTCCTGACATATTCTCGTTCATTCACATCTCACACCTCATTCATAAAGAATATTTTTACAATCAACATCTTCCCTGACTGGCTCCTGAGCATTGTATTGTTTTGGAATTTATTATTCATAAAAAAGGAAATTGCAATTTATTTCACTGACATTTGTAGTGAATTGAAACACTATATAAAGGGCCCGAATATATTTGGATGGGAGAATATCCTAATGAAAGAGACTAATAAATGTTACGTTAAAACCTTCAATCAGCGAATTTGTTTTAGCAACTCACACGCGTATGAACATAAAGAAGCCAAGCAAACAAAAATGACAAAAAGAACACACCTGCGCACGGTAACAAAAAAGAAAGACGCATCTTTCTTTTAGAACAATGATATTTTTTTCCGCTCTGGAAAATGTTCGCATTTTCAAAGAAATTGTTTGCTGGTTACGCAGAAAAGAAGTATGAGAATTGCGATACATTATTGTATATAATCTTTTCTTGTTTTGTATATTTATATTCCACTTGGCGTACAGAAATATTTATATTCCACTTGGCGTACAGAAAAGAAAAAATATTAACAAAGACACGCAAAGTTTTCTTACATACTCCTTTCCCTCGGCTGGATATGACCCCTTCCCCGACCACTTACTCAATGTAGATTTTCGACTAACGTGATCTCTCATTCACAAAAGACATCTTTCGGCAAATCCTCAAGCAGAAATTCCGAAGTAGCCCTAGACGTTCGACACATCATCAACTCGATTCCATGAGTAGTACCCCCACAGAGAACGCAATATTGATCAACAAGAAACCTAAAATTTCATTTCTGCTCATCTCTGTATTCGATATTTTTTCCCGTCTTTCTTTTCTATTCATATATGTTTTACTTCTTATTTGATGGTGGATCTCCTTTTCGGTTTAGCTTTATCATTTTTTTTTCTTCATTGTTTCTTTGATTCTACCTCCTGGTTCAAGAATAATGTGGAATCATGCATTTACCACTTTCTTTTATTCTTCTAGTTATTTTCTTCTCTTATCTGTTTATCGCTTCCTTTTATTTCAGATATATGTCCGGGATACGCGTTTCATTTTTGTATTGTTGTGAATTGGCAAGTTTACATTCGACATTCAAATGGCATAAAAAAAGTCAAATTAATAAAATCTCACTTTCACTTTCATTTAATCTTTTTCCTTTTCCTGTACTGTCATTTACTCAGTACTTTTTTTTCATTTGGTACTGTTTTCTCCTTTTACATAAATAGTAATGTAATAGATAGTGGCTCGATTGAGGAATCGGCGGGCCGAGTTCGAATTCCAGTCGAATCCATTACATTCGCTTACGTGTTAATAAATTTGGGAAAGGTATTAATCCTCTTCTTTTCCCTCCCCCCAGCTATGGGTAAATAACAGGACAGACCGGGTTCTATAGAGTTGGATGGCAACTCGTCTACCGCTGAAAGAAATGGCAATCTACTGCGGGGGGGGGGATATCTGTCTCGTTAGTCATGTATCGAAAGATACATGGTCGCCTAAGCGTGTATCGTGGATGGCATATAACTGACTGACTGATTCATTCACTATATAATTCTCATTTAATTATTTGCCTATTTTATTCATCCATTTCTTCTGCGTTTTCATTCACTAGTTCCTTTTCTATTTCTCATTCATTCATTTTGTTTGACATTTCTTTCAATAAGTAAATAATCTGTGTGGGGTGCAAATTTCTATTAAGACGTTATAAAAGGAAATTTTAATGTTATATACAGCGTACGATGGATAAATTGTCGTCTAAAAAACGAAATTAAAATTGACATCACATTTTGCCATATATATTTACCAAAATTACACAAACATATCTTGAAATACTCAAGAGTAAAATTTATTCAGTAAAATTGTCATTGGCTTCAACCACGTTCTATAACTGACTTTGAAATCTTCTGAAACACTTCTGGATGGTCTCCTTGATTAAATTGGGGTATGCTGCCATAATCCTTGCCCTCAGTTCATTTTTGGTATTACAAAGAGTTTTCTTGATCTCTCGTTCAAACGTGGCCCACACATAATAATCAAGATGTAAGGTCTGATGCGGTCGCAGAAATTGTCTGAATGTAATGACTAGGTTCCCCTACATTGTGCAAATTCCTGCTGCCAGACATAGTTTCTTCTAGCAGACGACTTCTTGACCCAGGGAAGTTGATGTAAGCCTCCGTGTTAAGTTTCAGGCCCTCACAACCAAATTCAGGAGTTCTATTCGTATCAGAACAATCAATGCCGCACCTTCGTAATCATCATTAGACTCATTCATCTCATTCCGAATTCTCTGCACTTTTCTCATATTGAAATTGAAACACTCCGAAATGTGCTTATTGGAGCTACCGCCGCGAATGCCAAACGGTACAGTATGCCTTTTCCAAATTTTTGGCGGAGAGAATTGCGTCATGGGGCTCTTTTACTCGCAGACAGTGCCCAAGTAACCATAGTATACTGTACATTTAACACAATCAAAAACAAATAACTCGTATGCGCAAAATAAAAGTATAATACGGCGACAATGTACCCGGTATACCCTGTATTTACCTAACAGGACAAATGTAAAGGAACAAGAAGGATGAGAAGAAAATTATCAACCGGAAATAGATGAATCAATAAAAATAATCAAATATGTATCAAAATTGAGTCAAAATAAAACTGATCCTCGCTCTTCCGAGATCAATCGCAGAAAAAAATATTTCATTCGTTTCTTTTCATTCGTTCTGTCATTCTTACATCCCTAGAGTATTTCTTTTCATTCATCCAACATTGCTTTCGTTCATTCAATATTTAATATTTTTTCCTGATTCATATCCATTAATAGTTTAATACGTTTGTCCACTATTATTTCTCTCATGTATTTCACGTTTTTACAAATTTATTCCTTTCTTCCATTCATTTATTTTTTTACTCAATTCTTTTTCTCTTTCTCAAGGCTTGTGGCCACACCATGTTGAAATCGAGGTTCCTGTTCGATCACCGAAATTAAGCTAGGTTTAACCTGATCAGTACCTATGTGGGCGACCTCTTGGGAATATGTGTGTATGTGTGAGTGTATCTATCTATCTATCTATCTTATGAGCACTTGACCGAGTGGTTAAAACGTTCTCATTTGACCATGAGACTCGGGTTCCAATCTCACCAAGGAGACTTCCTAATGTTATCGGACTGGAGGGGTCGATCCCAGCGTGTAGCACCTTTGGAATGTGCCCAAGCATTGTGAGTGAAATTGGGTAGTGAACTCTTTCGAAATATTCAAAGCAACAGACCGAGCTTCTTATCGAAAGCTTGATAATTTTTTTTTTTTTTTTAGCAATAATCGTAATATCTTCTTCCATGAAATACTACTGAGCATCTTTGTCTTCTTCGCAACGAAATTACATTAACATTTTTTTGTGTATCCAGTAATTAGTCATTGTAAATGTTAAGGAATAACATAAAACTTGCAAAAAGACAACATTTTTTATATCACTTTTAGAATCATTTCGCCTCTGGCGAGGAGATAAAATCCAGTAAAACAAAAGACGACAACATTACATTTAAGTTTTCGAAGATCGTTGTTGACAGACGCGTAGAAAGTGGGAAACAAGATCTACACATGAGAAGTGCGAGAGAAGTTACAAATGGCATAGAACGAGCGGTTACTGAAGTCAAAGTACCAAGAAAGAAAGCTTATCAGAAAAACTGACCGGAAAATATTTATAGAAAAGACAGAATTAAGAAATACTAAGTTATGGTGGTGGGAACTTGACCGAAGCTTCCCAGATGCCAGTTCAGGACCGAGAAAATTGCATATTTTTATAGGATTTTCTCAAGGAGATTTACCAAACCACCACACAAGATATGCCAGAAAAATCCGATGCACGATCAAATGATAGACTTATAAATGCGTAAGATAAATTCTAGCGGAAAACACAGACCCGATAAGAAAAAAAAAGAAATTTATATCGAGATTTAAAGTCTAAAATGCATGTATAGTAAACTGTTTTTTTCGTAAAGTAATTTTCTTAATAGTTTGTAGTGGGTATTCCTTTTTAGTTAAAGCTTTTCAAGTTACAACATTAAGTAACAGGGAAACAAAGTTACAAGTTTAGAGAGTATGGGAATGGCATGTGATGTTATTGTCGGCGACTACCATTAAACTCAGTAGTCACAAAAAGGCCATCTGTATAGAAAGATAGAGAAAGTCAAATCAAGTTAAATATGATACAGCTAGTAAATATGGCTGAACCATTAATGTGACATACATCGAACACAATTTTTAGCAAACAAATAATTAGGAAGTAATTTACAGGTGTAGATCCGTGCATGAGATGTAAATTTGTGTTAGTGTTTATTTGTGATGATGAAATTTGTCCTGGTTGTCAGAATTTTATTTGGGGAGACGTTAATATATGCGTCTTTCTAAAACGACGAACCGAGGAGAAAATGCCCGGAGGAGAAAAAAATGAGAAAGTGAGTGCTTTGATATGTCTGTTTATAAGCTCCCGCGAGCGATTCTGATTCTGATTGTCTATTTTTGACTACGAAAATAAGCAGGACATGCGGATTTTAATTTCCGCTAATCTCCACAAGATAGCGTTCGTTTGCGGCCTTTTCTCAGAAAAAAAACCCTAAATGTAATAAACATATTCGGATATCAATTTCAGGCAGCATGAACAGACCATATGATGAATGAGAAGAGGTTCTACAAAGGGATTGTTGATAACGGTCTGAAAGAGAGTGCTAAAATATTTGCGAACTATAATGAGAAAATAATGCATAGAAATAAACACTCAGAGGACATCGAAAACAATAGAATTAAGGAAGACAGGAGTACATGTACTGGGAGATTTGAGATTAAGAATAGAAGAATATATATTAGATAAATAAGGAAAGGCTTTAAGGAATTACTGATATTAAAAAAATACATAAAAACGCGGAAAGAGTGTGTTATTATTGACAGTTACATAGCGTACAGTGTCACAACGCTAGAGTTGTATTATATTTTAATTGAGAACGTTATTTTTAATATAGTAATGCGACAATTCCACGAATTTTTTATTGTAAGTGTTTTTTTTTTCAGTTAACGTCACATAGACTAAATGCCACAATCATAAGTGTAATGTCTTAGTAGTTTTTCAGAAAATATGTAACTGTTAATAATAACATAGTCTTACAAAAACATGTTTCGACCTGTATTACATTTGTTTTCGTCTTCGAAGTTACCTAAAGTTACATGAAAATGAAAAACATAACATCCATGCCTGATGATAATAATATGAGAATTAATGAAAGTACTAGCAAATTGACGGAACATCTAATCCATGTTAGAATTTTTAAAAACAAGGATCGCGTCACTCAACGAGTGGTTAGTGTATAATGATTTATTAAATCTGTTAGCAAAGTGAAATCGTCATTAATTACAGGAACATTAGTGATTTATTCTCTGTATGACTATTTCTTTATAATATTAATTATACTTCAACATTTAATAGATGTAAAGGAGAGATTTACAGTACAAAATTTCTTTAAAACTATTACGACATTACTCTAATGATTTGTTCATTTAGTCCATGTCACGTTAACTGAAAAAAAAATAATAAAAAATTTGTGGAATTGCCACATTACTATATTACAAAAAAACAGTTCTTACTTAAATATTTTCAATATAATTCCTAGCTTTGCGACACTGCACGTTCCAAAATTATGTAACTTTTTAATAAAAACACACTCATAGAAATACATTTTTCGACCTGATTACATTTATTTTGGTCTTAGAATTTACCTGATGATGATAATATTAGAATTATCGAATGTCATAGGAAATTGACAGAACATATAATCCATTTTACAATTTTCAAAAGCAAGGATCACGTCATTCAAAGAGTGGTTAAGTAAATTAATGCTTTATTGAATCTATTAGTGAAAGGAATTCGCCATTAATTACATGATTAATGATTTATTCTTTGTATGACTACTTCTTTATATACACACACACACACACACACACACACACACACACACACACACACATGCATACATATATACGTAAATTTTTAAAAAACGCATGAATTATCTCCCTTGCATAAACGTAGAAATATTTTGAATTTACGGTGTTAACGCATCACACGTTCATAGATATGCAACTCCTGAAGACTCTCTCAAATGAAACTGAAACTACCTTTCTCTGAAACAGATTTATACACATAACAGGAAATTAATTCATGGACTTGAAAGGATTAAAAATAAAATAAATAGACATAACACCTTTATTTTACCAAACATGACTGAATAAAAATATGCTGCTTATATGCATGCATATATATATATATATATATATATATATATATATATATATATATATATATATGTGTGTGTGTGTGTGTGTGTGTGTGTGTGTGTGTGTGTGCGTAAATATATACAAAAATAGGAAAGAACCGTTAGGTTAATAATACAGTGGTCTTTAGTAGTTTTGCTTTTATTTAAAAACAAAAAAACAGTGCATAAGTAGAGCCTCAGTTAAATTTTTTTTTTAAAAATATGATTCCATCGCTACATAAGAGTTACCATGCTTCAAAAATAGAAGCTAAAAAAAAAACTAGCTCTATTTCATCCTAAAGCGAATTTTGAAATAACTAATTTTGAAATTTACGGAGATTTTTAAGCATATACATTCACTATAATAATTACATGAAAACGCTCCTTATTACAATAATTGAAAATTTTAAATATATATATATATATATATATATATATATATATATATATATATATATATATATATATATATATATATATATATATGTGTATGTGTGTGTGTGTGTATGTGTGTGTGTGTGTGTGTGTGTGTGTTTCTATGCATGTATAGCTTACAAGATTTGTAAAATTCAAGTGACAATGACGGTACATTTAAAATTTATTATTTCTTTCCAATTGTCAAATTAGGTATTGTATATCAGGATTAAAAGTTCGAATAAAAAGTCCAATTATGTTCTCTTTTGTCAAAGTATTTTCAATTATCTCGGTAATTATCAAGAAATAGGTGTTGTCAGTATGGTAAACTAAATTCTGGCGTTTTTATATCACTGTAACTAGAATTTCAAAACGATGTTCTATATAACGTTAGGTAGAAATACGTGTATCCAATAGTTTCCCTATTGCTAATTTTTCACACATATTAAATTATTTTATACACAACCATCTCCAGTTAGGAAAGATATTTTACTTAATATTGGTTGTTTGTTTTTTATTATAATGACTTCAAGAACACACACACACATACACACACGCACATACCCATGCATATTATTCATTTTAGGATAATAAAACATGTGAACATCGCCCGAGGAGACACATTTGCAGTGTTGAAACATAATTCGTATTATGTAGCGATTTTTAACAATTTTTTTATATCCTAAAACAAATAATATTTGTTTTTCATTTCACCTGGATATATATATATATATATATATATATATATATATATATATATAGAGAGAGAGAGAGAGAGAGAGAGAGACGGAAAGAAAGAAAAGATAGCTTTTAAAAAAGACCTGCACCAATTGAGAGCTGTCGATCTTTTTTTTCTATACATTTCTTCTAAATTTTTTTGATCTATTTTTAACTTTTAACCTTTATTTTTGGCGGCAAAAAATTAACAATTACAAGTCAACCATCGAAATGAAAGAAAGAAGAAAGAAAGAACGAAAGAAAGAAGAAAGAAAGAACGAAAGAAAGAAGAAAGAAAGAAGGAAACGAAAAAGAAATAAAGTATGAAAGAAAGAATTGCAAGAAGGAAAAGAAACAAAAGAAAGAATGATATAAGGACGAATGAAAAAATGAAAGAAAGAAGAGAGAAAGACTGAAAGAAAAATGAAAGATACTAGGAAGAAAGAAATAAAGTAAGAAAGAAGACACAAAACAAAAGAGAGAAAGAATGAAAGCAAGAAGACAGAAGAAAGAAAAATGCTAGAAGAGAATAAATACGAAAGAAAGAATGAAATGAAGAAGAAAGAACAAAAGAAAGAGTGGAAGAAAGAAGAAAGCAGAAGGAAGAAGAAATGAAAGAAAGAAAAAGAAAGAATGAAAAAATGAAAGAAATAGGAAGAATAGTAGGAATAAAGAATGAAAGAAAGAAGAAAAATTGAAGAAAGAAAGTAGAACAAAAGAATGTCGGAAAGAAGAAAGAAAGAATGAAAGAAAGAATGCAAGAAAAAAGGAGAGAAAAAGAAAGAATGAAAGAATGGAAAAAGAAAGAATGAAAGAAATAAGTCAGATAATAGGGAGAAACAAATAAAGAAGGAAAGAAAAAAGAATCAAAGAAATAAAACAGATCGTAGGAAGGAAAAACAAAGAAAAAAAGAAAGAAAGAAAAACGTAAAAAGAAAGTTAAAAAAATGTTTTAAGCGATCTTTCTTTTTTATGTCATTCTTTTTTCCATAATTCTTTCCTTCATTTCTTTTTCTACTTTTTTCTCCTTTCATTCATTCTTTATTCCTTTCTTCCTATTATCTTTCTTATTTCTTACATCCTTTCTTCTTTTTTTCTTCTTTCTTTAATTCTTTCTTTCATTTCTTTCTTTCTTCTGTCTTTCTTCTGTCTTTATTCTTTCTTTCATTCTTTCATTTTTCTTTCATTATTTATTACTTCTGTCATTCTTTTTTCTTTCATTCTTTCTTTCTTTCTTCCTACTATCATTCTTACTTTTTTTCATTCTTTCATACATTCTTTCTTCTTTCTTTCTTACTTTCTTCTTTATTCATTTGTTTTTTTTTCTTTCTTTCTCTCTTTTACCTTTCTTTCTTCTTTCTTTCATATTTTGGATCCCTCTTCCTGCTATCTTTCTTTTTTCTTCCTTCTTTCTTCTTTTTCGACTTTTCTCATCATTTCTTTTGTCTTTATTTCATTCTTTCTTTTTTTTCTTCCTTGTTTCTTGCATTATTTCTGTCATTCGTTATTTCTTTATCTTTTTATACTTTCTTTCTTCTTTCTTTGATTTCATTATTTCTCTATCTTCTTTCTTTCATTCTTTATTTCTTTCATTCTTTCTTTCTTCTTTCTTCCCGTCTTTATTTCTTTCTGCCTACTATCCTTCTTTTTTCTTTCATTCTTTCTTTCATTTATTCTTTCTTCTTTTTCTTCTTTTTCTCTTTTTCTTTAATAATTTAGTTCTTTCTTCCTAATATTTTTCTTATTTCTTTCGTTCTTTCTTTCATTCTTTCTTTTTTCTTTCTTTCATTCCTTCATTCTTTTGTCTTTCTTCCTTTTTGCATTCTTCATTTCGGTCTTTCTTTTTCTTTTCCTTTTTCTTCCTTTTTTTCTTTCTTTCTTTCCTACTTTGTTTCATTGTTTTTCTTTCATTCATTCTTTCTTTCTTTTATCTTTCTACTTTTTTGCATTCTTTCTTTTTTCTTTTTCCTTCTTTCTTTCATTTGTTATTTTTTCTTCTTCTTTCTTTCTTTCCTTCCTTCTTTCTTTTTTCTTTTATTCTTTCTTTCAGTTTTTCTCTCTTCATACTTTCATTCTTTCTTTATGTTCTCTTTCTATGCAGTCTTTCCTTTAATTCTGAGTTTCTTTTTTTTTAACCTTGCCAGCATCTCATTTAATTAAACTGCTTTTTTATGTTCAACCAATCGTTTTTTTTTCTTGCTTTTTTTTTCAAATTTATTTTCCTTCATCTGAACATTTCTTCTGTTCGTATTTCACAGAAACCACCACCGATCATCACATCTTTTTTCCACCATTTTAACTCCTTTCATCTTCCTTCTCGCCTCGGCTTTCGTTCAACGCCACCTGATCGCTTTTCCCTAGCTTCACACATACGCCATCAAGCAACTCTATCAGAATTCAATATAATCGTGACGCTAATGTTGTAAGCGTCAATATATTACGCAAATCGAATTACCTTAATCATGATATCACACGGCTGTTATTAATATTATTCTTTGCTAACAATCATTCCGAATATTTTTTTCTTTTAAAACCAACCGAAACGATTCGAAAGAAAGCAAACTCTAGCGAAACAGTAAATACATGAGAAGTCCGCAGACAAACCAAGTTTCACTAATATACAATCGCATCGTATATTTTCATTTAAAATGAACAAAGCTACTTGTTTTAAAACACAGAGAAAATGTATACAAGATGTGACATTTGCACTATTTACAGTTTTAACTTTGTTATCCTCATCTTCGTTGTTCGTATTCACGATGATTCGGCCGTTGTGACCTCCCGACTTATTCAGATGATTGGAATTTCGAACGGAACCTTTCATTTCGTTCCCCAGGGTAGATTGTTCTATTTCCACTTACCACGCCCCTTCCGAATACCACAGCTTCAGTTATTTCCTTTTAGTATCTTAACTCTTAGTTTTTGGTTCAACGCAGCTGTGGCCGGGTATTGAACTTATAACACCTTGGGTCAAGTCACTGTATCACTTCTACCATGGCTTTTATCCACTGGGTCTGTGTCATTGTGGAAATAACGGAAACTGATGTATCTGGAAGAGGTACGAGCCGTGGAACTAGAACAATCTTCGGTTCGAAATTACAATCACGTGTCGAAGATCGGATCGTACAACGGCCGAAACAGCCTGAATATGACAACAAAAATCAGTCCGAATTTCGTAAATTGTGCTAAATAGTTAGGATACCTCATATCAGAAATATATACATATATCTTAAACAAGTCTGTTGACTATCATATGTGTGATTTTCAACGTTCTTTATACTTGTTTGCTAATAATCTCAAGTTTTGATTACTTTTGGTCGGCATAGTTGTGCATTCCTTGTAATTTGAAACGCAAATTCACTTGAGTTCAGTTTCAAGGGGTCGTCGCCCAAGGCAATATCTCATCATAGAAGGTAAATGGTTCAAGTCAGCATAAGTCTATTTAACCCTAAGGCTTCTCAACGAGGAAGAGCCGCAGGAATTTAACAATTATTACCACATGTTCCCGTGGAGAGCTATTCTTAACTGAGACCTTGACAGGAAATTACAATTGTGCCATTTCAGCTACATCATATTTTTTAATCATTTCATTACAAGCATGGTAATAAAGCTACTAAGACGCAAGGTTTTATTGTATATTAGAAAAAGTACAAACGCTATCAACAAGAGGGAACAATAACAGAAGAAGAAGTAAGAAGGCAAAACAACGATTGATATTACATTTAAATCTTTGGAGTACAAATTTGCCAGGGTAGCCAGAAGATATTTCCACAAGAAAGAAGTGTGATAGAAAAAACTGCTAAGAATAAGCTTACGATTATATCTAGCCATTTAAACTGTAACTTGATGAGACCTTTCCACCAATCTAGCCAGTTAAGTATCATACGGGATAAAGGCTGGGACGATCATGTTTCTTTTGATTCATGACTGACTAGCCAGAATATTTCACCGTTGTAGGTTGCCATTTCTTTCTGTGTAAACACGTTGCGAAGCAAGACTATTGGATCCAGTCTGTCTTGCAATTCAACCCATAACTGGATGGGGGAAAGATGGATTTATACCCATTCCAAGGTTGTTGGTGCGTAAATGAATGCAAAAAACATGTGGGAAAGTGCCTCTGACTCCGACTAGATATCCATTACATCACAATGCCAATCTAGCACGGGGTTTAGATTTATTAAATCGAGGTACCATAGAGGGAAATTCAGCAGAAAAATTACCAAGAAGGTATACACAGAAAAGGCGTAGGCAAGATATGTTACAGCGGCGGGAATGTCACTGACTACGAGATTCCAGGTCAAGACCAATAACATTGCAGATTGTTCTTTGCATTTTATCAAGAATCTCTAAATATAGAGCATGACCAACAGATCAGATGTGACGGCAATAATTATGGCAAAGGCGAATATTTTCCTCCATATCAATATTTATTCTACTCATATTTCACAGAAGGCACCACGGAATATCATGTCGATTTTCTACCATTTTAACTCCTTTCATGTTCCTTCTCGCCTCGGCTTTCGTTCAACGCCAGCTGGTCGCTTTTCCCTGGTATCACACGTACATACACCATCAAGCAACTCTATCAGAATTCAATATAATCGTGACGCTAATGTTGTAAGCGTCATTATATTACGCAAATCGAATTACCTTATAAATATGCAAGATAGATTCCATCGATAAAAATTGGGAAAGCACTTTTCATAGCAGAAAACCTAGCAATTGATTCAATATAATTTTTCTTCTTCATGTCAGCGGAATAACTGTTGTCCGACAAGGCGCAATGTGTCGGTCATTCTCTTGAAGGTTAACATCGGATGATTAAAACGGAAAAGTTTTATTATGGAGACGTCAAAATTGACAAGACATTCCTTGCCCCATTTAACAACAGATTCTAGGTCATTTTGTAGATTAGCTGTAAATTTGGCCTTTTCAAAAGAAAAGTCAGTCAGCTATGTGCCATACATGATACACGCGTAGTCACTCATGTATCTTTCGATACATGACTGACGAGGCATTTTTCCCGCAGTAGGTTGCCATTTCTGACCAGTTGCCATCGAAGGCTATAGAACCCGTTCTGTCCAGCTACTTACCTATAGATGGGGATGGGGAAGATGATTCATACCTTTCCCAAGGATATTACCACGTAAGTGAACGCAATGGATTCGACTGAAATTCGAACTCGGCTCTCAGATTACTCTATTCGAGTCGCTCCCTTGTGTCTCAACAGATCAGACTTAATATCAACACAGGCATAAATAGTTCTTCGATATCATAGATACCATTGAGAATTGATGACATCATGAAAGGCGTTTATGAAAGTAGGTTTAAGTATAGAACCTTGGCGAATACGTGCATTAAGGTAAAAAGATCAATAAAATGGCTAACTTACCTTTGTAATTTGATAATACAAGTGGTATAGGTTATTAGGTATTTATGCGGGTGGCATTGCCATTTGTTCCTGTGTCCACCAGTCAGATCTACCAACGTAAACCTGGCAGCTGTTCTAGAAAAGGACCTACAATCTGTGGTTAACAGGAGCAAAATATGGCTTGTCAATCTGGACGTCTCTAAAACAAAACTACTTTCATTTAACCACCAAAGAAAGACTTTTGTGTCTGGCATCAGCATGGCTGACGCTAGACTCTAAGCGCGCAACACTGCGCCTTCTTGGTTTCACGTTTTCCACTGACTTGAAGTGGAGCAACTATATCGAATCAATAACTGCATCGAAAAAGGCAAGTTATGTCACTGTGTTGTGTAAGAAATTTTTACATATCAGAATCCATCTGGCACATTTACAAATCTACCATTCGCCGTGCATGGAATAATGCTGACATATCCTGTCTGGTGCTTATGCTATTCAACTTGAGGTTATTGACAAAATACAAAGAAGGGTCTGTAATGTATTCGATCCTGACCACTACTTCAACTTCAACAGTTTATTTACTAGCACTTCCCAGTTGTGGACGGTATTGATCTAATGCGTGAATTGTGTCGGTCAACGAAATCGTGTATATCTGGGGAAGATTTAAAAAAACTACTGATTTCAAACCCTATTAGCAGGTCAGCAAGGAAGAAAAGAGATTCCTATTCTATAAAATAGTTTTATAGAATACGCGTTGCGTTTATGTAAGTAAAGATATGAAGAAAAAAAATGGTCTCCGATATTCGAATGTAATTTTCCTCATCCTCAAAAATCTATTGAGAAAAAACAGCACTCACTTGATGCGGAGACTGAAGCCACCATCTGTAATTAGAAAGATAATCTTTATGGTCCCTACTAGGAATCTAATAGGAAAATTCTGAATGAGGAAATACTTAAGTCTTAACAATTCAAATGATTGGATCAATTAAAGCGAACGAAATGTACGAGATAAGGAAATTGAACACGTGATAGCTTGTGGTAGGGATCAAATGAAATATTCGTTTCCCCGGAATAAAAATTTCTTTCCGCTCATCTCAATGTAAGTTTTGAATTCCTGTCGCATGCAAGAGCTATATCTCTGAAGAAAATCCATTTAAAATGGGTAAAACGCATACAACATTTTAGCCCCCAAAAAGACTTAAATAAAATACAGGGAAGAACATTAGAATTCTTGTAAGTTTTGACAAAATAATCTGAAAATGATCATACCGAATGTGCGAAAGAACTTATGTATATACTAACAGAAATACTCGTCGTTGCCTGAGCTTGGAAGAAGCTGCCCAAATTGTAACAGAACAAAGAGGTGCTTCCTTCAAGTCAATATCATCGTAGTTGCATATAAACATCTGGTATTTGATCTCTATATTTTGGTCTATAAATGAAGCAATCATCGCATATATAATTAAATAAAAGATTGAGGAAAACTATAAACATATGCATATTACAATATTTATTTAACTCTTACAAGAAACATCAATAATAAAAAAGTATAGAATTCTACTAATGTTTATTTCCAGTGTAATATATCCAGTTGCCTGGTTGCTGTATTCTATTGAGTATTCATTCTGAGTGTAGTTCACATTACTTCTGGAGATTCAGATTGTCTGGAAGCTGCATTCCGTTGAGCATCTAGTGTTTCCATGATATGTCTCATTTTAATTTCTTCTTAAGTTTCAGATTGTCTATCTACTGCAGTCCGTTGAGCATCTAATGTACATCCTTTTTAAGCGAATTCTTGATTTTCAGACTGTCTTGATGTTGCATTCCGGTGAGCATATAATATACGTCATCTGTCATATTCTTATTGAATCTCAGGCTGTCCTGCTACTGCAGTCAGCTGTGCATCTAATTTCACGTCTTCTGCCAGCTTCTTTTTGACTTTCGAACTGCCTTGCTACAGCAGTAACTTGCTCCTCTAATCTTTGTCTTAGATCAACCTGTTCTTGACTTTGTGACGCTCGTAAAGCTGCATACCTTCTCTTGCTCAGCTGAACTTCAGTTTCGTCTGTTCGTTCTTTTTTCTCCGCTAGGATTGCTTAGGTGGTCCAAGAAGTAAATTTGTAGGTAGCATTGTAGTAAAGGTGTAGCCTGATTATTCTTTTTGCAATAGTCAGCTGGCAGAACAGACATCTGAAATATATAGAGGTGTTGGTCATTATAAGATAAACTACTTTATTAAGAATTCAGATAAATTGTAAATTTGCATATTAGTGAAGTTGTTGTTATTAAAAATGTCCTCTTAGTCCAAGAGACACAATTTAAGGAAAAACTGCAGTAGGATCCATATTAATTAGAACATTATATAACATTGAAAGAGTAGCTATTCTGTAGGTTATAGGAAATTAAATTTGCGGTCTCTTTTGGATGCAAAACGGAAATGGATATAAAAAAAAATCATGTTTTAAATTTCATTTAAATCCATGGAAACATTATTTGAGGCGAAGATTTGGGCATATCTGGAACCCCACTTTTTAAATACGTTAAATAAATATAATCTATGTCATAGAATCCTTTTCAGATTTTATAAGGATGTATCCAATCGTTATGTTGTTTAGATTTTCAGCGCCCATCTCAAACTCTTCGGACTTTATGTAAGTATTTTGGGAGTTGACTTCAAAATATATGAAGGTGACTAAAACATAGAGCCCTATGGTAAAAAACCCGTGATAATAGAGGTTCAAATACTCAAGATATGAGCTTCCAAAATTTTCAATACAAGTGTGAGTGGTAAGCTACAATTAGGGAAGAATGATATTACTGAAATTGGCTAATATTATGGAAATAGCCATCATTTTAGGGAGAATATGTATCATTTATGATCATTTACATAAAATTACATTTGAATCAAAGGGAAAAATTGAGATGGGTGCACCCCCACCCTAGGACCTCCTTTGCTCAAAATAATATATACTTATACATAGCACATTATATCTACTCTCATTCCAGACATCATGTTTCCGGTTTAGTTCCTCATAGCATGATATAACTAGCGATGGAGTTCTACATTCCGCAGAGACTCAGGGATTGCCTGGGTATGTATTTCAAAATCAGTTCATGCTGCATTTTTCAACGGTGAAGTACACCACAAGGTATGTGGCGTGCTGTTCGTGATGGTGATGGAAGTGATCCTGAAAGGTCTGAAGTCAGAGCGACGCATCCTGCAGAATCAGATCAAAGTCCGGGCATTTATGGATGACTTAACTATAAATCAAGGCGATAGCAAAGTAGCACAGTTAATTCTGGAGAGACTTTCAGATTTGTTACAGTGGGGTCAGATGGCCTTCAGTCCATAAAAGAGCGAATTGCTGTCTATCACAAGTGAAAAATGCCAACAGTCTTGCGAATTGTTATGAATTCCATGTGACAGATCGTCACCGTGCTGTTTAAATCCAGCGACAAGACGGGTCTGTGAAGAATAGATCAATGCCGGCTTCCTGGGAAATTTAAAGTCTGGCATATGCATTTTGGTTTGATTCCGAGACTAATGTGGCCGCTAACTATATATGAGGTGGCACTGTCTCGAGGAAAAACACTAAATGCGTACGGACTGTGCTTGGTGTTTCGAGGATTTTATCGCCGGTCGCTTTGTATGGCAGATCGGGGGGCGGGGTTAGTTACCTGTTACGACTTTGGTAGAGAAGTACAAGAAGGCAAACGTGAGATTGCAGTCCATGCTGTGTGAATCTAATGATGCTGTAATCCGCGAAAATGCACCGGGGGTGAAGACAGGAAGAAGGTGGAAATTGCCAGATGTGATATCAGCAGTGGGATGTTAAAGCAGGCAGAGGTCCAGATGAAGAGGAATGTGCTGGACTTGGCCTACTTGGGAGAGAGCGATTTTGTTAAGAGGCCAGTAGACAAGAACAACGCATGTTACAGGAACAGAGGGTTAGGAAGCTAGATGAGGAGGGACGATTGGTGCTGTCTGTCCATCAGGTTGATGGATCGACTGCAAGGGTATAGATAATGTTCAGATCCGTTGGATTGATTGGTGGCGTCTCAGCACTGGACATTTAAAATTCCGCGTTCAGGCAGCATATGATGTTGCTACATCACCAGCAAATTTGAGGAGATGGAGAGTACAGGAATCCCTCTATTACCGGTTGTGTGTTTCATACCGAAATCTGCGCCATATTCTGTCATCCTGCCCGAAAGCGCTACAGAATGGCTGTACACATTTAGACATAACTTGGTCCTGGAGGTTGTGGCAGAGGCTTCAAGAAGTGCTAATATACCCTTCTAGGACCTTCAAAGGATGTCCTCCCTGAAGCAACGTATGTCTGACAAATGCAGAAGGGAAGGTCGGAGGGCTCAAGGAAATGCACAGAGTTGGTTGATGCTACACTGCCAGGAGAGGTTATTGTGTCTGGACTGAGGCTGGATCTAGTGTTGATTGATAGCGAGAGGAAGCATCTGTTGCTTGCGAGCTGGCGGGGACTGAGGAGGCTCAACAAAATGCTGCTTCTGTATGAGGAAGTAGTGGCTGAAGTCCAAGAGAAGGGATACGGTTGCACTCTTGTGCCGTTTGGGATTAACTTTAGAGGACATCCTGCTGCTTCCTTAAAGAGATTCCTAAAGTTTGCTGGTATCCAAAAGCCGAATAATTTGATAATGACTTGTGGTGAGAAAGCGGTTGAAGGCAGAGCATGGATTACCCAGAAATTCGTGTCGAGTTCTGTCCAACTTAGACCGGTTGCAACGTCACATCATTCAGCTGTTGCAAGCCCACTGTGTGGAGAGGTACTGAGCTTAATGGGCCGAAATATTTGAATCATGTCGGTCAGCTGAAGATTGCAGCTCGTCTGGAACACTTGACGTGTACACACACACACACACACACACAAATATATATATATATATATATATATATATATATATATATATATATATATATATATATATATGTAAAATATTATTCTGCTCAAGGGGTAAATCGCTATTCCAAGAAAAATTTGGGTGACTACTAGATACAAATGACTATGGTGAAACATCGGAAAACATAAGGAAAATTATCTAATTTTAATAAAATTTGAAATTAACCCCTCTTTTCCTGATGAAGGTCCGGAGACTGGAAGCACGTGTAGCAAAAATATGGAAAATAAAGTGTAATATATATTTAAAAAATCCACATTATATCCAAAAACGTTTGCGGTTTGTCTCTTCAGTTTTATATATATATATATATATATATATATATATATATATATATATATATATATATATATATATATATATATATATATATATATACGCACATACATACATACATACACACAGACGCATATATAAATATATATGTATTAAATTTCAAAATATTTAGCTTCCATTTTTGAAACATGTTTATTACTGTGTAGCGAAAAAAAATATTTTGAATCAGTTAATTTATAATAATTATGCTATGTAAATTTACATTGACCTCTATTTTGTAAAAAATAAAAATATCAATAAGAACACCGGATTGCATATCTCACTGTTCTTTTTTTCTTATATATATATATATATATATATATATATATATATATATATATATATATATATATATATATATATATATATTACATTTCAGTGAACCAGGTAAATGTCGCCAGTAGTATGGAATATTTGTAAGATATCTTGATAGCTGTTGGTGTTCCAGGTGGTAGGTTAACTCTTTGAGAAACAATTATCTCCAGAAAATTGGAAACTAAATTAAGGAAGCCAAGCAGCATAAACAATAGAGGCTTCTTTTCATCTGTTAGAAAGCGCCTTCCAACCTACGAATCCACTGAATTTATTGATCTAAGAACCGAAATTTATCGATCCACAAAATATTACATGTCTGTTGAGGACCCTAGTACAGAAACATTTCTAACCACAATAGAAGTAGTAGTAGGCGGAGTTAAGAGCCCCAATCGATTTAATCTTTTCCGAGACTATGCCCTGCGCATTTCCAAGTGTAAATGTAAAGACATCAGCATGGATCATTTAAGCAATGTACGCCACATCCCAGACGAATTAATCCATAGGAGACATGAAACATGCTTTTCTTCCCGAGGACAATGTACTGTTAATGAGGGCAGGGGATATTCTGAGGACATAGTTATTCATACATGAGATAAGCATGATCTTGAACAACAACGTCATTTGAAAATATTCTCAGAAATATGACTGAATATAATGCTTTCTAAAACGGAAAATATGATGTGAAATTGGAATAAAAACAGTAATTACACCTGCAATGAATGTATTATAAAAAAAAACATCAGCGTTTCGAATTAGCAAATTCTAAACACTTTAAATACATCTGTGTATGAATTTGTTATAACGAACTTTGTTTAAGAGATAAGGAAAGTAAACGAAGAATAGGTTATTTTACACAAACCACATATTGTCGTAAAAGCAAAGCATTAACTTAGAAACTAGAGTCATGATCTTAAATATCCTCGACAGATCTAGATTTACATATGAATGTCATGAATCGCAACAAAACTCTTCATAAATGTGTAAAAATATCAGCCGTATTCATCTGCTTTCTTTGAACAATTTTGTGCGAGTAAACTCCTTGGGTTTTGGTGAAAATGACACATTTATCGAACCTTGTGAACTGCCACTGCAGGGTCTTGAACAAAGAACTATACCAAATAACACAAACCACATTACTTGAAGACTTTCAACAGTAGCAACAGCTAAAATACATATCAAATTTATCCCGAAAAGGGAATCTCTATCTATAAAAGGCAGGATGTGTGTGTGTGTGTGTGTGTGTGTGTGTGTGTGTGTGTGTGTGTGTGTGTGTGTGTGTGTGTGTGTGTAACAAATGCACGGCCGCAATTTTCGATGGATTTGCACCAAAATTTACATGCACATGCTCCAAGTTAGCGGGAAGGCCAAGACCGACTATGCATTTCCCAACTCCCATCGCTAGTGGAAATAATCGATTTTTTTCATGCTTCTACGGCAGTTTTCATGTAGTTTTCGGCCATTTTCTACTAGCCAGAGTGAGAGACTATAGCTGGCTGCCACGAATATGCAGGAAGATTCTATTGGCCAGCATGAGAACCAACAGCTGACTGACACGAATGTTAACTAGCATGCTAGCATGCAAAAAAATCGATAGCTGCATTCGTCACAAGTGGGAAATAATGTGAATCTGCATTGCACTTTACTCCAGTTGGCACATTCGCTTGTTTAAACTCAACGTCGATTCTGATTCCGCAGAACTGGGTTGGGTGTGAAAAAATATTTGTTGTTAACATTCTTTTTTCACTCGTTTTTTTCATTTACGGGTCCTTTTTTAAATCTGATCCTTTTGTGTTCATTTTGTTTAGTTCTTTTTTCGTAACAGATTTAATGTTTAGTATAGAGCTTCGAAAAAATTGGCAGTGTGAGATAGGCAAGAAGTAAGGTATGTAGCAACGTCAGCACGGCAAAGGGCACTCCTCTAAAGGCAAGGAAGGGCAAAAATACTTTAAGTCAAGTGAAAGCGATTGCTGTATGTGTCGTACGATTTTTGAATCAAGCACGGGCAACGCCGGGCCATGCTGCTAGTAATAATATAATATATATGATGACATTCCATACTATTTTGAATAAAAGTTGAGAAGGGAAACCCCATGCCCAATACTTGAAAGAATGACAATAGATACTAGACATTAGAAACAAATTCTCCTGAAAAATTATTTGAAAAAATTCTATTAATTACAACAAATTACTTTTGGACGATCCTATTTTGAAAATAAAAAAAATAATTGTTATAATTCTTTTTCTATCCTTTGCAAATGATTCAAATTTTAGTATGTTATTATGGGTGATAACGAATACCAGTTGTCAAAATTACAGCTTTTCACAGTTGTTATTTCTAAGAAATATTAGGTTTTAAAATTTTGTCCCTTAGTTTTGGACGCTACTGTATATTTTATAGTTTATATTTTATTGAAGCATCTGGACGTAATAGTGAACCAAATCCGTACATAACGAAGCAGACGTCGGCCAAAGACGAACAATTCGTTTATAATTTCAATTTAATTCTAATTCTGGTCAATGTTTCCATTGGTAACATAAGTCGATTTGTAAAACTCTTCATTTCCAAAGGACAGATTTGCACTAACCGCGATTTGACGATGGAATCTGATTTCGGTGATCTGATAAACTAGAAATGTTTTTTGCAATACGCTGACGTGTATTAAAATCCTCACAATATTTAGTATTATTGAAGTTATCGCTAACATTTTTATCGAGATTTACAAACTCAAGTCTTCGTTCAGTTTCCCAAATCAATCGATGATTTTTGAAAATGGAGATGATTTGTTTGGAAAAAATATATTGGGAAAAACCCTGCTTTGCGTTTCAATAATTCCTTTAATTTAATTTAATTCTATTGGACTTCATGGTAAACAATATTTTTAAGAAAATTTATTTTGTCCTTTTTCATTTTATACAGAGAAGAATAAATTCTTAGGATTCCTTACTCTCGAGCATGCAACATACAACTGGCCATGCATAAATATTTCTTTCTGAAGCCAAATTCAAACTTTTTGAAATATTTGAACTTCTGATTTGTTTACAGTTTTCGTAAATGCAGGGCGAACTGGAAACTGAGTTACTGAATATATAAAAAACTTAATGAAAAGATATGCAAAAACCAATATTTCATTTTTATTGAATAAGTATTTGTTATTTTACTCATTAAGTTCTTTTATAATAATATAAATGATAATATAATAATTTGTATGTTAAATAATAAAAATTTAATTTTTCCAAAATAATTAATGGAAATTTAATGTACTATTCCATCCACCCTAATAAAACCAACAGTACTTTGTACCCGCTTAACTGTTTGCACTTCTCCCTAAAATTTGTTTTCAATCAGTCAATGTATGGCTATTTTATGTTGCATGACGTACGGACGGATTAACGGAAGTCACAGAATTGTATATATATATATATATATATATATATATATATATATATAGAGAGAGAGAGAGAGAGATAGATAGATAGATAGATAGATAGATAGATGAAATACTTTATCGTTAAAAGCACAGATTGTGCCTATTGGTCAGTATAATCTTTGTTATGAATAATCAATTGTGGTCTTCCCTTGTTTCTCTACTCTCCTCTTTGAGAGATCTATCTCAGTTTACTGGGACTATAAAAGGACACTGTACGCGATCTTTGTATTTTCAGTTGAATAAAGCTTTCTTAAAGCCTACACCTGCGTACTTTTGTCATTACAATCATATTCAGTTCGTTTCTAGTTGGTTATTTTTTTCTATTTTCTGCTCCTTTTTTTTATTTACGAACTTGACAGTTTCTATTATCATAGATTATGATTTCAATTATAAATATTCTTTATTTTCTTTTGGGTGTACTAGCTTTATTTTTCTTACGATAAATTTCTTTTATTTTCCTATATCCAGTAATCATATTGACATTTTAATGTTTTTTTCTGTATAAAGAATTTATTGACTTTTTCACAGGTATTTATTTTTAGATTTTATTAACTGCAATTCTTTTAAAAATAACAAAGAGGTTTTGAAATAGCACGATTTCAATGAAAATACTGAGTTTTTTTTTCTGATCTTAGTCAGGTGATTTTCTAAGCCTGGCACAAGGCGGAAAGTATGGAGCACCCAGTTAGGATCGAACTCACAACTCGGTTGTAATTGATCTAGCAAGAAAAGCTTTGTAACGATTACACCACGTCAAGGTGCCCTAATGATTTTCCAAGTGTTGCTTAAATGTGGCACAAGGCTGAATGTACGGGCAACCCAGTGAGGATCGAACTCACTACTCAGTCGGAACTGTTCTAGCAAGACATGTTTGCTAGCCGTTTCACCGCCTCGGGGAACCCCAAAGGATTTTCTAAGCTAGCTTAGATGTAGTACGAGGCCGAAATACATCTTCGCAAACAATTTCAATAAGATACACCAACCCCGAACCTGTATATGAATGATATGATCCCTGTTTGTAAATTCCAGTTGCATAAGGTGTTTTTAATTTTTTACAAGCTTTTGTCTGTTCCTACAGACATCATCAGGTATGGAAATAGATTTTGTTCTGGTTTTTACTTCTCAGTAATAAGAGGATAACGAAAATAGAGGTGTAATCCGAAAAAATGCTATGAGAAATGTGTTATTGTTTTGGAACGTGCGGTCGCAACGCTGAGTTTGAATTTAAATTTTTAAGGTTCTGCGTTTTTGTACAAATATAGTAATAAGAGAATTCTTTTTTACTGGTAGGTTTTCCGTCAATGTGGCATGAACTATATTGTTCAATAATTACAGCAATGTCACACTTATTATCTGAAAGTTGCACGTTGGATATATATATATATATATATATATATATATATATATATATATATATATATATATATATATATATATATATGAGTGTGTGTGTATGTGTGTGTGTGCGTGTCTGTCTGTGTTTGTGTGTTTGTAGAGAGAGAGAAGGTTGTGAATTTTAATGCTTCCGAAATGAAACTGTTGTCATTTACTCACTATAGAGAAACGTGCCTGCTTTCTATCAGTATGGTTGATGCTCAACTCCACGAGAGCGCCTCATGGCGTCTTCTTGGTCTCATGTTCTGCACACCCTGTGGTGGAATAGCTACATTGCATCAATTGCTGCATCTAGCACAAGGACATTTGGTTCTCTGTGTCGCGCCAGAATGTTTTTTCTAGTCTGAGTCCATCATTCACATCTACAAATCTGCCATCGTCCCCCGATAGTGTCACATCATTAATGTGAAAGGATAAATTAAGACCATCTCATTTCACGGTTTGGTAAGAAGAGTTGGACTGCCGGAGACAGCATAGCACATGAGCTTTTCTAAGGCCTTCTAGGATATCTAAAGCCAAAACTCGAGCCTAGGTTTTCTTATATCAAGCTTGATAGACAAATGCAGTAATAACTGTTAACATTAGTTAGAAAACTATATATATATATATATATATATATATATATATATATATATATATAGGTAATGTGATAAATAGACCTGAAAATTTTATTATTACTATTATTATTATTATTTTATTATTATTATTATTATTAATAATAAAAATCATTGCTTACCTTATTATTATTATTATTATTTATAATAATAATAATAATAATTGCTTAAAAAAAATCGGAGCTTTATTTTGTTTTAATGGTATACGTCCCGTTGTGTTTTTGAACACAGACTCCCAAGAAAACAGATGCAAATTCTAATCTCGCTATAAAACTATAATCTATTTTTTGCTTACTTAAGTGCCTTTGTCTATATTTCTGAGATGAGGAATTATGTCCTTAAGGCCACATGTCACAGTGGATAAAGGCGTTGGTTAGATCCAGTGACAGAACCCAAACAGTGTGAGTTCAATATCTGGTTAAGTCGGTGGAGAACTTGGAGAGGGGAATTAACAGGAGATAACCGATAACTGACAATCCATTAGATATGGCACATGGAACTAGAATAGTCTACTAGCCCAGTGAGCGAAATAAAAGATTCAGTTTGCCATTCCAACCACCTGAAGAAGGCCGGAGCGTACAACGGCCGAAATGCTGTGATAAATATGGCAAAAAAGATGAGGACAATAGTTCGAACAATGTAAATAGTGTAATTTTGGGGTCCTACAAGAAATGTTGCCTTATATCGGAAGCTAATATTTACTAAAACGTCGTAGTCTGCTGGTAGTTAACTCCATGGTACTGTAATCTTCTTTTGATATATATATACCTTATGCCCCCAGGAAGATGAAAACGTTATGATAAATATGTTAACAAAGATGAGGACAATAGTCCAAATAATGTAAATAGTGTACTTAAGAGTCGTATAATATTGAATATTTTACTTGGTAATGCCTATCATAGATTTTTTTTTAAAGTACAACAAACGAAAATGATCATCAAGTAAACTAATTAGTAATAATACAATTCAGCTTTTTTTTTGTTTACGATATTCAAGTTTCATAGGCTTGCGGCGTTGAAACAATGAGTTCTGTACGTTCACCGAAATTATTTAACGTCGAGGCTGGTCAGTCCCTTGATGGATGATCGCTTCGGACTTCCACGTGTTGTAAGCTTGGACGTGTGTGTGGTGTAATGCATAATGCGGAATTTTTAATCAGAGAGCAGAGTTCCAATTTCAATTCGGTCTATTATATTCTCATAAACAGATTTATTCTAAGTAAAGGTACGAATCAACATCTTCTCCCTCCAGCTATTCGTTAATCAGTAAAACGCGTATCCAGTACCGGGGAGAGAATATCCGAGGTCAGGCACTTTGATTATTTTGAGGCTCCCGGTTGATAAAAGAGGAGTTGGGAGAAACAAACACGATCTAGCGTATCTTACAAGACTTTTTAAAGGGAGTGTCTCATGTGGCAACCCTTGCAATCGAGTGGGATTTGGTACGAGAATTAGACTTTGAAGAACACCTTGCGTCTTTTGCTTCAATGAAAGTTCGAAAAATGCACTTTCAAGCTGATTTGGAACTGGTTTTAGCCCTGGAATTTTTTTTTTCAGTAAGATAATGATTCGTGATTTTGCTAACTACTTAAAAAAATATAAATGTATTTTCTTGAGCCACATCGGGTTTCTAGGCACAGTACTGTCTCCGCTCTCGTTGACTCTACTTGAATCAGTAAATCATTATTTTTTTTTCTCTCCCCCAAAATAATTACGATCTAAAAATGTTTATTTTTATATATTATATATTTATTACATATTTTCTGTCTTTAAGTAACCTGTAAATGTTTAATAAGTCACAGAAAATGAATAAGTTAGTGTGTCAAGTTTGATGCATTTTTTTTTTTTTGGTTTCAAAATAAACTTGGTCGAGTATGTAATTTTTTCTTTGATTAAACAGATTATTTTTGCGTTGCTCTCTTTTAGTCATTGTATTTTTTTTAGTAAAACTATGATTCGTGATTTTGCTCTTTACTTTTTGTAAAGAAGTTCCCACTAAACCTCTAAAGTATTTATTTGAGGTCCGTGGGGTTTCGAAGCTTGGCATATTTGTGGCGGCTGTCCCCACTCTCGCCGCCTCTGCTTGAATCAGTAAATTATTATTTGCTCCCTCACAAAATTTACTTACAATCTAAAAATATATATTTTTATGTATTATATATTTATAATATTTTTCTGTCTTTAAATAACCTGTAAAAGTTTGAGAAGTCGCAAAAAACGAATGAGTTAACGAGTCAAGTTTGATGCTTTTTTTTAAATAGGGTTTATTGTTTGAAATGAAACTTGGTCGAGTATAATTTTTTTTTTTTTTGATTAGACAGATTATTTTTGTGTCACTCTCTTTTTCTGGTGGCTGAACCGAAATCGTTTGCACAATTTTCAGATTATATAAAATTGCTTAATCTGTGTTGTCGATTCTAGTCCTCTGTTTGCGCTAGCCTACTGAATTTGATTTTATTGAATTTTATTATTTTTTCTTGTTTTAAATAGACGTTCCAGTAGAGGCTCTCAATCAGATCGTCACCTCAGCGATAACACAATAAACGATATCAATGATGCTTCACTAGAGTTCTCTGTTTCATTTGTTGGAACATGTGAAACGTCACGTTTCACAGTTAAAATACTTTGTCAACGAAAGGAATTAGAATTTCAACAGCAAATAACAATGATGAATTTCATCACGATATTCCCGAAAATTGCCGCGCTTTTATTTTTTTTTCTTTGGTTTTCTTAAATGTATGATTTGGTGCTAAGAATTTGCAGGTCCACTCCAAAGAATCAGCCAGCATAAAAAATTTAAACATTTGCTCATTTCATCCCACAGTGTCACTTCTGTTTAGGGAATTGTTACAGGGTGGTAATTTTTCAATCTCACTCTTGAAGGCTCACAGACAGATTAAAATATTCTTCATCTTTTTCTTTTAACAGCATCGAATGCTCCCTCATCACACGGCATGTGATCATGAGAAGTCAACACCTTGATGAATAGAGCCATATAGTTTACGATCAAATGTAGCGTAAGTTTTCTGCTTTCTAATTTCATAATATAAGTAATTTGGGATAAAAATCCTACGGAACGTCAAATCTAGAAAATAAGCTAGAAAATTTTAATTCAATCATTTAAATTTACTCTCTCTCTCTCTCTCTCTCTCTCTCTCTCTTTCTCTCTTAAAAACATACACGCACACGTACACCTTACGGCCACATTGAAACACGAAGTCCCGTCATGATCGCCTAAGTTAAGCAATTTCGAAACTAGTCCATACCTAGATGGGTGACCACTTGAGCATACCAGGTTCTGTAATCTTAGATGTTCTTGTGGTTTAAATGTTTATCTTCGGCGCAAATAGCATTGGAAACGGTATGACGCTACCGCATCTCTAACCAGGTATGGGTTAATTAGTGAAATCAGGATTACTAAAATATTATTACCACCCCTACAATAATTCTGTAAACCTGGAAATTTTTTACGACATTAAATAACCTGCGAAGGATTGATGAGACGTAAAAAAAAATTAATCAAACAATAAAACACACAGACATATATATATATATATATATATATATATATATATATATATGTTACTACTATAAACGTTATTTTTTAGATACTCACGCCTGAGTAGACGCCCAGCTTTGTCTACCTGTCTTTTGTTTTACTGCTTCCGTACAACCTGCACACATGCATTTAAATGAATCTTGACTAGCGATGTCTCTTTGGAATTCATACAATAAACAGTGGCGAATAAGTTGCTTTTCAAAGTTGACATGCTCCGAGTGGTGAAACCCCAAAAAGCATTATAAGCGACACAAAGATGTAGGTTGCAATATTTAGTTTCGTTTGTTTGTTTGTTTGTTTTTGTTTTACGTCATATGAATCTCAATGCTTTATTTAATGCCGACAAGATTTTAAATATATTGCTGGTATTTTAATGTATTGCTGGTATTTTAATGTATTGCTGGTATTTTTTTCAAAAAAGGTATTGCTCGTAATTTTTCATTTTTTTTTCCAAAAATGTATTACCGGTAATTTTTTTTTTTGCCAAAATTTATTGCTGGTAAGAATTTTTTTTAAATATATTGCTGGTAAAAAAATTTCCAAAAAAATATTGCTGGTATTAATACCTAATTTTTTTTTTTTTTACTTTCATACTGTTTTTAGCCCTTTTACAGCGTTAACTATTTGCCCATAGCTGAGACCCTGACTGGTGCTACCACTGGGGTTCAGAGTGAACCTGTGAACACCAGCAATTTTGAGGTGGTTCCACGCTCCTCAAAACCTTCTGATCAAAGGCCTTGCTGTACTTTATCGTCTTACTCAGGAATCTGATATCGTTTATCGTTGGTGCATTGGTTCTTTAACTACAACGACATTGCGATGAAATAAGTAATTTTATTTTGAAAACCGTATGGGTATATTGAAAGATCTCTGGCCGACCGATTTTATCAAAATCTAATCAAAACTACAAACAACAGATTCTGGGTGCTATTTTAGACACTTACTGTTGCATCCAGAACTTTTCCGCATCCCCCGACATATTTTTAACATGACCTCGTCATTATTACGGCTGCAGATGCATCAAGCATGGGTTGAGTAAACATGCCTCTCCGGATGAAATTAAAGAGGGTCAGGCGTTCAATAATCTTTCTTGGCGCCATTTGAAAACGGTTGTTTAATTTAATTTCTATGAATTTCAGAATGAAGATTCAATTAATTCTCATTTATTTCACCTGAAATGCCACCTCAGAATTGAAAAGGAATTAAAATGAACACTTTGTCGCATCGTTGGAAGTTGAGTTCACTCATAGAACGTTAGTCAATGATTGTTTTTGTGTGTAGTTAGTTTTTTGTTTATTTGTTTGTTTTTAAATACATTAATCCAGGCGCCATTACGTCAGTATTTACTTCGTCGTTGTTTGATTGATTAGAATATTGTTTCTTTTTCGAGATTTTCTGATTTCTAACAATTTGCCTTATGTAATTAACCATGTACAGTGTACGATGGGTAGATTGTCGCCATTTTGTATTTCGGATTTCGCGCATGCGCGTTGTTTGTTTTTATTTTGTCGATTTCACAGTATAGTTGGGTCAGTTATTCACTGTCTGTGAGAAAAAGATCGTCAAGTGGCAATTCACTCCGCCAGAAATTTGGAGACGGCATGCTGTACTTCTTGCCATTCGTATTGGAAGCTTCAATACTAACATGTCAGTTTTGGAGTGTCAATCTGAAGACATTACAGATGATTCTGAAAAAGTTGGATGATAAATGCAGTGAACATCATGGTGTTTGGAGTGATTACGAATGATAGTGATGTTATGTCCCCATTCATCTTCCGACATGGCCTCAGGAGGCCTACATCAAGTGCCTTAAGAGAGTAGTTCTGCCCTGGGTCAAGATGGTGGTTCCTGGAAGAATCAATGCCTGGCAACACGACTCTGCACTATAACGCACAAGCATAGCAACCTAGTCATGGCTGTTAGTCAATTTCTGCAACCACATCAGCCATTACGTCTGTCCACCAAACTACCCAGACTGCAACACCCATGTTTATTATATGTGGAGAGACCAATAAAACTCCTGGTAACACCAAAGATGAATTAAAGGCAAGGATTATGACAGCATTGACCAATTTAAATAAGTAGACCGTCCAGAAGAGATGCATGAGATTCAAAAATCGTCTGGAGGCCATGATCGTAGAAGATGATTTTATTGAATAAATTTATTCTTTAGTATTTCCAGATATTTTTGTGTAATTTTGGTAAATATATCTTTTAAACTGTCAATGTAATTTTCATTTTAGTGTAATTTAGACAACTATTCATACATCGCATCCTCTATAATAGAGGGTTATTGTACAATTCATGATTGCCCACTTAATGATTCACGTAGGTTTATCATAATTTCTAGCCTGGTCTAATTGTGTCTTAAATTTTGACGCAAGATTACTTTAAATATGGAATATAAATATAAAATTTAACAAATAACATAGAGACTTAAGAAACAACTCTAATTAGCTAGATTTTTATAATCACATGTAATTTAACATTTATTGTAATTAAATATTATTATATACATTAGCTTACCTATTACTAGGCCAAAGAGCCCCTTCTGGTAGAGGATTTCTGAGCAAGATTATTGTAAGAGAGGTAAAACCGTGCATCATATGAGGAAGTTTAGGGTAGATGTCAGTTGATCCTAGATTTAAATAAAACCAAGATTGAAGTTGCCAGGGGAGCATCCTCTGGGGATTTTTTCCCGATGTAACAATGAAAAAAAAAAAAAAAAAACTAATTATCATTTGTGAAAATTATTTTTGGATAGAGATCAATTATAATGTCTTAGAGTATATTAAATGTACGAGAGGGTGCTATAAATTTTTCAAAAGCAAAAATTCGTTTGTTGTTAAAAAAATTTCTGGATCGGGGTGAGGATTTTCAACGCCGTCGAGTATTTTTGTTTTTTTTTACACAACAATTTCCCCAGGTTTTTTTTCTGGCGGCCTTGGGAAATGTACTAAAATGAAAGCTAAGTTCAAGGTGAAGGATGGTGCACAACCGGTATTCAAAAAGAAACGGAATGTCCCTTTCGCTGCTCTAGAGCAAATCAACAAAGAGTTAGATAGATTCGAACAAGCAGGTATTCTGTCAAAAACAGATTTCAGCGAGTGGGCAGCACCTACGGTCTACGTAAAAAAGAAGTCCAATCAAATACGAGCCAACGCGATCAGAAACATGCCGGACCCAGATAACGTTCAAGCGTTACAAAGCTTCCTCGGCCTAGCTAATTTTTACCAAGGGTTCATTAAGAACATGCAAAATTTGAGGGGCCTCTCAACCAACTTTTAAAAAAGGACAAACCATGGTCATGGACACCGGAATGCCAAGACGCATTCGAGAAGATCAAGAAAACTCTTACTTCAGACCTCTCCCTCACCCATTACGACTCTAGTCTCGACATCATAGTCGCAAGTGATGCAAACTCGTACGGCATGGGTGCTTGCATTTTACATAAACTGCCAGATGGTTCCTGAAAAGCTGTGGCTCACGCATCAAGATGTCTAGGTCGATCTCGACATGCCCCAAGTCTCTCCTGAAGTGCGACGCTCAGGAAGGAAACGGAAATTTACACAACCGCTCGACGTAAAACCCAAGAGGAAAAAGTATTAAGTTTTATTTTTTTGTCTCCTTTTCAAAAAGAAAACTCTTTGGAAGGTGGGTATTGTCAGACCGAAAACTGCTTACACAATAGACTCTTCCAGGCCTATATTAAGTAGGCGACATAGCACTCTACAGAGTGACACAGAGAGACATTTTTGACTGTTATTCTGACTGTTACTCTGACCCCCGCCCCTTTTTTTCAGTACTGTGTGGTGAGACTGTTTCTTTTCAGCTGCTTTATTATTTGGACGAACTTTCTTGTGAAAAACACCGGACCTTTTTTTTTGATAAGTTATTGTTTTAGTTTCATTCTTTTTAATTTTTTCCATTTCTTTTGTTTGTTTTTTAATTTGTTTTTGGGCTTCGGCTCACATTTTTTTTTTTTTTTTTTTTTTTTTTTTTTTTTTTTTTGTCCGGTAAGACTTTGTCAAACCGGACGACTGCTTTTCTTTTTTTTTTTATTTTCTCTAATTTAAAAAAAAAGACCAGTTTAGAAAAAGAAAAAGAAGCTTTCTGTTTATTTATTTTTTATTTTTATTTTCTTAGCGACTTCAGTCGCCTTCTTTCTCCTTTTTATTTTGACTAGTTTATTTTTCTTTTAATTCATTTTCTTTAGCGGCGTCAGCCGCTAAACTTTATTCTTTATTTTTGTACATTTGTTAGTTTTTCTGGAAAAAAAAAGAGAGAAGTTTTCTGGTTTTTCTTTTCATTTTCGGCTGCCTTCGGGCGCCATTTTTATTTTTATTTAAAAAAAAAAGAAAGTCCTATCTGTTTATTTTCTTTCAGTTTTTGTTATTTATTTTATTTTTTGTTTGTTTGTATATTCTTAAATTTCCTGGTTTATCCAGGCTTTCTTTATTTTACTTTATTTTTTTCCCCAACTCCTCTCCCTGTGTGATAAACTACAAAAGACCCGCTAGTGGTTGTACCCACTTTCCTTCAACATGGCCGACGAAGGCAGTCGGTCAAAAGTAAAAAAGGACCTCTTTGGGAAGGTTGTTAATACCAACCCAAATGAGAATGATGAGAAAAAGCGGGCTGGAAAAAGCCCCAAATCTGACCAGAGCATCTCCAAAAAAGGAGAAAGTACCAGAGCGGATGTTGCCCCTAAAGAGGCAGCAGTGAAAACGACCGAGGAGTTGCCTCTTGTTGGAAGTCCCTCCTAGCTGTATACTGAACATGGCGGATTTCCTGGACAAGGCGAAAGGTTTTGCCCATCTGGTGAAGAAAGATGGCTTCGTCGATGATGTCCAGGAACTCGGTATGTTCGCTAAGAGAATGGTGACCGTTTTCGTGGTGGACAAGAAAACCAAAAAGATTTGTCGCTCCACGAAAGACATCGTGATTAAATCACTTTTGTCCCTGGGGATAAAACCCCAAAGAGTCATTAAAGGTAGGTGTTTCTTCATGTGGGACATTCTGCTGCCCACACCAGAAGATTGCCTGTCTATGGCCAAGAAGGAACTAATAACTAAGGATCTCATTCTTAGAACCGAGTATGAGGGCCGCAGGCGGACCAGGGTGGCAGTTTTTGAGGTTCCTCCTCAAATTTCGGGAGAGCTTCTGGCTGCATTTTTTTTGCAGTATGGCCAGATTTTAGGAGCTCTTTCCGACAATCTGAACGGGGGATGGACGTTTGACATCATGTTGGATCAAGAGGCCTTCAAGTCCGTCCCCAACTGTTTGGTTTTGGGTGACCGGAAAATGCCGGTCATTGTGACTGGTAGGCGACCGACTTGCTGGAGGTGTGGAGAGACTGGTCACCTTTCCTCCTCCTGCCCAGGGAAGAAGGCCCCTGGAGTTCCGGTCACAGGCGACCAAAATACCCCCTTGGCCGATAAGGTAAAATCCGCGGCACCTGTAATGGGTCTAGCTGCGAGGCGGACCGATGGGCAAAGTCCCTCGGTTGGGTCTAAGCCCACATTTCCCCCGAAACCGACGCCTGCCACTAGTGTGGTTAAGGAGAAGGATGAGGGGGAATGGCACCTCGTGGTTAGGGGCAAGGGGAAGAGCCAAACAGCGGTTCCTCCGTCCCAGCATGACTCCAGGGACACCATCACCTACAGCCCCATTCCCTCTACCAGCGCTGAGGGCGACGCCTCTACATCTTATGAAAGGACGGCAACGGAGGCGCAAAAATTAAATGAGCCAAGTTGGCAAAAGATACTTGACATAAAGAAACTAAAGGAAAAATTAGAAGCGAAGCGGGGAAAAGAAAAAAAATCGTCGGGGGCACCGGCCCCTCTATCCTCTGCCCCGTCTTCCCCTAAATCATCCAAATTCACAAAGCCTCATCCGCCCAAATCACTGTCAAATTCACCAGCAAAACATATACACTCAACTAAGCCTTCACCTGTAAGGACTCCTTCTGGGTGGACCCCATCAACCACCCCTAACATTTCGCCAATGTCCACACCCGGTCATACACCCATGCATACACCGCAGAAAAAGAGAGTCAGAAGTCCTGACTCTCAAAATATAGCTGACAAAAAGAAAAAGAAAGTGAAACCGCCTTATTTCCCAGGGGAAGACGTCTGCCGCGTTTCCCGGGACCAGGCGGAGAGGGTGTTTGGACAAACACGAAATCCAAAGGATTTAAAAATCCTTTGGAATTTCCAAAATATAAACAGTAAAGAGGTGGAAAGGCCCGAGAATTTCCCCTCCGCGAAAAGAGTATTAACAGTCATCAGAACGGGCCCGGGAACGCGGGAGATTTGGGGCATGATAGAGGAGGCCCAGTCATCCCTTAAAATGGTGCCCCCTGCTGCTTACCTACTAGACCCAGATAGTGATGATGCAAACCAAAAACTAAAGGGGAGGGTCCCGGTTTTCGTTCACCCATCCCTTTACAGAGCGTTAAAACTAACATACCCTTCGGACATCGGCGGCTTGTCTCAGGACGATACCGTCGAAAATGAGATGGCGTCGGGATCCATGGGACGAGCTGTGGGTGTCCTCACCCCAGCCATGTTCTATCCTGAAGGGCAACCCTAATCGGCTTCACGATGGCTCTCTGGTTAGCAAGTTTGAATGCCCGGGGCCTGAGGTCCGAGTCTCGCAGGGTGAGGCTCTCTCGTGACCTTCAGCGCCTCGGGGTGAATATATGTTGTTTGCAAGAGACCCGGTTTAATTCTCATGATCGTGAGGACATACTGTCTAGGGGTTCGCCCTTTATTCAGCATGTTTTGATGGTTGTTCGAGGGGTGTCTCTTGGCTAGTTAGCAGGTCTTTGAAGGCTGCATGTACCCTTGTCTTCGCAGATCCGGCGGGCAGGCTTTGCGTGCTGGATGTTACCATAAAGGAGAAGCATCTTCGTCTCATTGGGGTTTATGCGCCCAATATCCATTCCGAGCGGCCTGTTTTGTTTCGGCAGATCGCGCCGTTCTTGACGACGTCTCGTCGGGTAGTTTTAGCGGGGGATTGAATGCCGTCCTTGACCCCGATATAGATCGAATAGGGCACAAAAAGGTATTTTACAACCCGGATGTGAAACCATTTCGGGACTTTATCGATGGGTTTGATCTCGTCGATAAGTTCCGGAATGAACACCCTCGGGAGGTAGCATGGACTTGGACTACTAGTGGCACCTCGGCTCCTGGCTCGCTTGCGAGTTACCTGGACCGAGTCTTAGTTAGGAGAGTCGATGTAGGGCTCTTAGGTTGTCCAAGTTTCCATTACATAGTTTATACGGACCATAGGCTTGTCCGGGTCCGTGTAAACTTAGATAAGCCTAAGGTTAAGTCGGCTGGTTACTGGAAATTGAACTGTTCGCTTTTCAGTGATCAGGGTTTCCGGGACCAGCTGCTACTAACAATCCAGAGGGAATTGACGGGAGCGGTTGTTGGAAATGCCTGGTGGGGCAAATTAAAATCTAAGATTCGTTCGATTGCTGCCGACTTTAGTCGTCGGCTCAATTTAGATAAATTAGCGGCGCAAACGGCGATAGAAGAAAAAGTTGATCGGGCCGTGAAATCCCGTGTTAGTGGGGACATAGTCTTAGCTAAGGCAGAGTTGGCCTCCTTGCTTATCAAGAAGGACCAAGCTCTGGTAGTTAGGGCTAGGTTAAAAGAATGTCTTCTGAGGCAACGAATATGGCCGCTGAACTGCGTGTAGAGGAAAATCGAAACGCGGCCAGGCGACATATAGCGTGCGTCACATTACCGGATAAGCGCACTGTGACTACAAACGCGGGCATATGTGAGGTCTTTCGAGATTATTTTCAGGAGCTTTTCACCAGGGAGCCCGGTCTGAGTTCTGCTCAGTTCGACGCCTATTTAGCTGACTTTCCCTGCCTCTCGGCAGCTGAAGTGGCTAGGTGCGAGGGCCGCATAACAGAGTCGGAAATCTGGGAAGCGCTGAAGCAGGTTGGCCTGGATAAGTCTCCGGGATTAGATGGTCTGCCTTACGAAGTGTACTTGAGGTTGTCGCACGTTTTTGTGCCTTTGCTGGAACTGATGTACAACCACTGGATGAGGCAGGGTCTTTACCTCAACGCTTCACCAGAGGTGTCATCAAGTTGCTGCGTAAGGACAAGGACGGTGGGGATGGGTTAGGGAACTTTCGCCCTTTAACGATGTTAAACACTGACTTAAAGATTTTGGCGAAGATCTTGGCCAACCGTTTGCAGCTTGTCCTGTCTAGTCTGATTGGCCCTGAACAGACTTGTGCTGTGAAGGGCAGGACTATTCAGGATAACCTTCATATGGTACGCCTGATCTTAGAACAAGTCGACAGTGAAGCCGCGCTGATCAATTTAGATCAGTCCAAGGCCTTCGATAGGGGTTGACCATCGATTTCTGGAGGCTGTCCTTTCGGCGGCCGGTTTCGGAGCCGACTTTCGCTCCTGGATCCGTCTCTTGTATGCGACCCCCGGTGCGCTGGTGGAAGTGAATGGGGTAAGATCGAAGCCTTTCGTATTGTCTCGCTCCATTCGTCAAGGTTGTCCGCTATCGCCTCTGCTTTACGTTCTTGCGTTGGAGCCTTTCCTTCGCAAGTTAAAGGCGAATCCGGTCCTACGCGGTATTTCGCTGCCTGGTGCTAACACCTCGGCCAGGTATTCTGCCTATGCTGACGACGTTTCGGTTCTTGTGTCGAGCAGAGCCGAGATTAACGAAGTTAGTAAGCAGATCAGTGGGTATGAGTTGGTGACAGGGGCCAAAATCAACCGCGATAAGTCTGTGGGCATGCGGTTGGGTGCGTGGAAGGGAGTTTTCTTCCCGGACCTTTCCTCTGGACGGATGGGCCGATCAAGATACTCGGCGTCTGGTTCGGTCCTGATCTCCAGTTGGAAAAGAATTGGTCGGAGGTACAGGGGCGGGCCGAGGTCGCGGCTAGTCTGTGGTCTCGGAGGGGACTTTCCCTGAAGGGAAGGGCGGAAGTTTGTGGTTCCCACATCTATCCGATACTCCTCTACCGTCTTTCTGTGCTTCCACTCCCGTGTGCCCGACTAACATCGTTAGTCAAGGCCTTGTTCTCTTTCTTGTGGAGAGGCAAGTCCCACATGGCATCTCGCGAGATCTGTTGCCTTCATCCCTCTGAGGGCGGTCTGGGAATGCCTAGCATTGAGATTCGTCAATATATGCTACGCATTACCTTTCTCGACCGAATGTGTCGCGGTTTGGATGAGGTGGGCACCTTTTGGAAAGAAGATGTCCGTAAACATTTCCCATCCCTGAGAAGTGTGCACTCGTGCGAGGAGGAGGCCGGTCGTACTCCTCGTGGCGAGTGCTCCTTCTATCGTGAATGTCGTCGCGCTTTGAAGCTCCTCTTGCGGTCGTCGGTTGGCCTCTCCGACGCCCAAGCGTTGTCACGTAAGGCATTATATCGTGTGTTAGTTAGGGGGGCCGTTCAAGATGATCTGATCGACGAGCTCGGTCTTACGAAGCAGGAGGCTCGCTCGATATGGCCTTGGGCGCCCGGGTTGAAATGTCTCAATAACGATGAGGCATCACTCACCTGGCTGATGATTCGCGGGGGCCTCTGGGTCGGCAAAAGACTTTGTTCAGCAGGCTTGAGAAATATCCAAACTGTCGTCGCTGTACTGGGAATGTCGAGACCATTGGTCACGCCTTTTTCAGTGCAGTGCGGTAGTGCCGTTGTGCAATTTCGTTGAAGGCCCTCATGGTTCGCATGCTGCAGGGAAAGTTTTTTTTGTCCTGGAAGCCAGTTCTGTTTGTAGCAATGTGGTATCGCAATTGACAAAGGCTGAACACTATGTGTTCTGTTGCTTACTAGGGGTTATGCGAGTCGTGATTTGGACGACGCGACAGAAGGGATTTTATGATGGTGAGAAGTTCACCTCTTCCCAACTAATCTTGTACTTTAGGCATCAGCTTAAAGTCAAGATTAGGACGGAAAGGCGGCGGCTCCCATCATCAGAATTCGGCAAAAGGTGGGTAAATCTTGCGCGAATGTGTAGAGTGAAAGGGGCTGACCTAGAGTGGCATTTAGATGTGGGGTAGGCAAAGAATATTGTCCTAACAGGGTTGAACATAGGCAACCCACCCAGATATTAGGTTAGACTAGGTTTTTTTTGAATATTTAGTTTTTCCTTTTTTTTCCCGTTTAACTTAGCTAGGGTATGTAAGCTCATTGGTCCCTTTTATTTCTGTCCCTATTTTTTACTTTTGTTTAATTCCCCATCCCCTCCCTCGTTAGGTGGTTAGTGATGTCGGTTCTCTGGTGGATGCGGGACGCCTTTCGTTTCGGGTGTGTGTTTTCGTATTTGTTGTTGTGTATGAATGAGTGAGTGTTTGTGTGAATGCCTGATGGTTTGAATGTGTACTTATTTTCTTAGTCCCGCATCGATTTCGTCTGGTTAACTGACATTTCTGCCACATTCATAGTTTGTGGGGGGTTTTATTACTAACTCAGTTTTGTTTAGTTTTATTGTAAATATTTAGTTCATTCTGTAAATACTCATTTGGGGAATTTTTAAAAGTTGTTAATTTTATGACCCTCCCCCCATGAACAATATTTGTACATATGGGGACTAGTTAGGACGTCATAGAGAAACTGAGGTATTATGGTGGTCGTAGTAAGAATGGTAGGAGTGAATGTGATGTTTTGGTGATTGGTTTATTGTTGGCATGTCTGGGTCAGTGTCTGTGACTAGCTAAGTTTTAGATTAATGACAGAAGAAGACCATCATTCCCCAATCCCCCCTTGTTGGCCTTGTGCCTTATTTGTTTTGTATAAAACAATAAATATTGTGACACAGAGAGACATTTTTGACTGTTATTCTGACTGTTACTCTGACCCCCGCCCCTTTTTTTCAGTACTGTGTGGTGAGACTGTTTCTTTTCAGCTGCTTTATTATTTGGACGAACTTTCTTGTGAAAAACACCGGACCTTTTTTTTTGATAAGTTATTGTTTTAGTTTCATTCTTTTTAATTTTTTCCATTTCTTTTGTTTGTTTTTAATTTGTTTTTGGGCTTCGGCTCACATTTTTCCTTTTTTTTTTTTTTTTTTTTTTTTTTTTTGTCCGGTAAGACTTTGTCAAACCGGACGACTGCTTTCTTTTTTTTTTTTTATTTTCTCTAATTTAAAAAAAAAGACCAGTTTAGAAAAAGAAAAAGAAGCTTTCTGTTTATTTATTTTTTATTTTTTATTTTCTTAGCGACTTCAGTCGCCTTCTTTCTCCTTTTTATTTTGACTAGTTTATTTTTCTTTTAATTCATTTTCTTTAGCGGCGTCAGCCGCTAAACTTTATTCTTTATTTTTGTACATTTGTTAGTTTTTCTGGAAAAAAAAAGAGAGAAGTTTTCTGGTTTTTCTTTTCATTTTCGGCTGCCTTCGGGCGCCATTTTTATTTTTATTTAAAAAAAAAAGAAAGTCCTATCTGTTTATTTTCTTTCAGTTTTTGTTATTTATTTTATTTTTGTTTGTTATATTCTTAAATTTCCTGGTTTATCCAGGCTTTTTTTTATTTTACTTTATTTTTTCCCCAACTCCTCTCCCTGTGTGATAAACTACAAAAGACCCGCTAGTGGTTGTACCCACTTTCCTTCAACATGGCCGACGAAGGCAGTCGGTCAAAAAGTAAAAAGGACCTCTTTGGGAAGGTTGTTAATACCAACCCAAATGAGAATGATGAGAAAAAGCGGGCTGGAAAAAGCCCCAAATCTGACCAGAGCATCTCCAAAAAAGGAGAAAGTACCAGAGCGGATGTTGCCCCTAAAGAGGCAGCAGTGAAAACGACCGAGGAGTTGCCCTCTTGTTGGAAGTCCCCTCCTAGCTGTATACTGAACATGGCGGATTTCCTGGACAAGGCGAAAGGTTTTGCCCATCTGGTGAAGAAAGATGGCTTCGTCGATGATGTCCAGGAACTCGGTATGTTCGCTAAGAGAATGGTGACCGTTTTCGTGGTGGACAAGAAAACCAAAAAGATTTGTCGCTCCACGAAAGACATCGTGATTAAATCACTTTTGTCCCTGGGGATAAAACCCCAAAGAGTTATAAAAGGTAGGGGTTTCTTCATGTGGGACATTCTGCTGCCCACACCAGAAGATTGCCTGGCAATGGCCAAGAAGTAGTTGATCACTAAAGATCTAATATTAAGGACCGAATATGAAGGCCGCAGGCGGACCAGGGTGGCCGTTTTCGAGGTTCCTCCTCAAATTTCGGGAGAGCTTCTGGCTGCATTTTTTTTATGCAGTACGGCCAGATTTTAGGAGCTCTCTCCGACAATCTGAACGGGGGGATGGACTTTTGACATCATGCTTGATCAAGAGGCCTTCAAGTCCGTCCCCAACTGTTTGGTTTTAGGCGACCGGAAAATGCCGGTCATTGTGACTGGTAGGCGTCCGACTTGCTGGAGGTGTGGAGAGACTGGTCACCTTTCCTCCTCCTGCCCAGGGAAGAAGGCCCTGGAGTTCCGATCGTAGGTGACCAAAATCCCCCCTTGGCCGATAAGGAAAAATCCGCAGCACCTGTAATGGGTCTAGCTGCGAGGCGGACCGATGGGCAAAGTCCCTCGGTTGGGTCCAAACCCACATTGCCCCCGAAGCCAACGCCTGCCACTAGTGTGGTTAAGGAGAAGGAGGAGGGGGAATGGCACCTCGTGGTTAGGGGCAAGGGGAAGAGCCAAACAGCGGTTCCTCCGTCCCAACATGACACCAGGGACAAAACCACCTACAGCCCCATTCCCTCTGTCAGCTCTGAGGGCGACGCCTCGGCGTCTTATGAAAAAACGGCATCAGAAGCCCAAAAATTAAACGAACCAAGTTGGCAAAAAATACTGGACCTCAAAAAACTCAAAGAAAAATTGGAGTCCAAGCGGGGAAAAGAAAAAAAATCACTGGGGGCACCGGCCCCTCTATCCTCTGCCCCGTCTTCCCCTTCTTCATCTAAATCTAAGGCAAATTTCACTAAGCCAGCTCCGCCCAAATCCTTGTCAAACTCACCAATCAAATCCCTACATTCACCTAAACCTTCACCAGTGAGGACACCTTCGGGGGTGGACCCCATCAACACACCAAATCTCACACCTATGTCGACACCAGTTCATTCACCCTCACAAAAAAGGGCAGAAGTCCTGAATCACAAACCGTCACTGACAAAAAAGAAGAAAAAAAATCAAACCACCATATCTCCTAGGGGAAGACGTCTGCCGCGTATCCCGGGACCAGGCCGAAAGAGTCTTTGGACAGACTAGAAATCCAAAGGACTTAAAAGTCCTTTGGAATTTCCAAAAAATCAACAACATCGATATTGAGAAGCCAGAGAATTTTCCAGAGGCAAAAAGGATCCTGACTGTGTTAAGAACTGGCCCGGGTACGCGGGAGATTTGGGGCATGATAGAGGAGGCCCAGTCGGCCCTAAAAATGGTGCCCCCTGCAGCCTACCTACTTGACCCGGATACTAATAATTCAAATGAAAAACTCAAAGGGAGGGTCCCAGTTTTTGTTCACCCATCCCTTTATAGAGCTTTGAAACTTACCTACCCTTCGGACATCGGCGGCTTGTCTCAGGATGATACCGTCGAGAATGAGATGGCGTCGGGTTCCATGGGACGAGCTGTGGGTGTCCTCACCCCAGCCATGTTCTATCCTGAAGGGCAACCCTAATCGGCTTCACGATGGCTCTCTGGTTAGCTAGTTTGAATGCCCGGGGCCTGAGGTCCGAGTCTCGCAGGGCGAGGCTCTCTCGTGACCTTCAGCGCCTCGGGGTGAATATATGTTGTTTACAAGAGACCCGGTTTTCTTCTCATGATCGTGAGGATATACTGTCTAGGGGGTTCGCCCTTTATTCAGCATGTTTTGATGGTCGTTCGAGGGGTGTCTCTTGGCTAGTGAGCAGGTCTTTGAAGGCTGCATGTACCCTTGTCTTCGCGGATCCGGCGGGCAGGCTTTGCGTGCTGGATGTTACCATAAAGGATAAGGTTCTTCGTCTCATTGGGGTTTATGCGCCCAATGCCCATTCCGAGCGGCCTGCTTTGTTTCGGCAGATCGCGCCGTTCTTGACGACGTCTCGTCGGGTAGTTTTAGCGGGGGATTGGAATGCCGTCCTTGACCCCGATATAGATCGTATAGGGCATAAACAAGGTACTAACAACCCGGATGTGAAACCATTTCGGGACTTTGTCGATGGGTTTGATCTCGTCGATAAGTTCCGGAATGAACACCATCGGGAGGTAGCATGGACTTGGACTACTAGTGGCAGCTCGGCTCCTGGCTCGCTTGCGAGCTACCTGGACCGAGTCTTAGTTAGGAGAGTCGATGTAGGGCTCTTAGGCTGTCCAAGTTTCCATTATATAGTTTATACGGACCATAGGCTTGTCCGGGTCCGTGTAAACTTAGATAAACCTAAGGTTTGTTGGCTGGTTACTGGAAATTGAACTGTTCGCTTTTTCAGTGATCAGGGTTTCGGGACCAGCTGCTACTAACAATCCAGAGGGAATTGACGGGAGCGGTTGTTGGAAATGCCTGGTGGGGCAATTTAAAATCTAAGATTCGTTCGTTTGCTGCCGACTTTAGTCGTCGGCTCAATTTAGATAAATTAGCGGCGCAAACGGCTTTAGAAGAAAAAAGTTGATCGGGCCGTGAAATCCCGTGTTAGTGGGGACATAGTCTTAGCTAAGGCAGAGTTGGCCTCCTTGCTTATCAAGAAGGATCAAGCTCTGGTAGTTAGGGCTAGGTTAAAAGAATGTCTTCTGAGGCAACGAATATGGCCGCTGAACTGCGTGTAGAGGAAAATCGAAACGCGGCCAGGCGACATATAGCGTGCGTCACATTACCGGATAAGCGGACCGTGACTACAAACGCGGGCATATGTGAGGTCTTTCGAGATTACTTTCAGGAGCTTTTCACCAGGGAGCCCGGTCTGAGTTCTGCTGTTCGACGCCTATTTAGCTGACTTTCCCTGCCTCTCGGCAGCTGAAGTGGCTAGGTGCGAGGGCCCCATAACAGAGTCGGAAATCTGGGAAGCGCTGAAGCAGGTTGGCCTGGATAAGTCTCCGGGATTGGATGGTCTTCCCTACGAAGTTTACTTGAGGTTGTCGCACGTTTTTGTTCCTTTGCTGGAACTGATGTACAACCACTGGATGAGGCAGGGTCTTTACCTCAACGCTTCACCAGGGGTGTCATCAAGTTGCTGCGTAAGGACAAAGACGGTGGGGATGGGTTAGGGAACTTTCGCCCTTTAACGATGTTAAACACTGACTTAAAGATTTTGGCGAAGATCTTAGCCAACCGTTTGCAGCTTGTCCTGTCTTGTCTGATTGGCCCTGAACAGACTTGTGCTGTGAAGGGCAGGACTATTCAGGATAACCTTCATATGGTACGCTTGATCTTAGAACAAGTCGACAGTGAAGCCGCGCTGATCAATTTAGATCAGTCCAAGGCCTTCGATAGGGTTGACCATCGATTTCTGGAGGCTGTCCTTTCGGCGGCCGGTTTCGGAGCCGACTTTCGCTCCTGGATCCGACTCTTGTATGCGACCCCGGTGCGCTGGTGGAAGTGAATGGGGTAAGATCGAAGCCTTTCGTATTGTCTCGCTCCATTCGTCAAGGTTGTCCGCTATCGCCTCTGCTTTACGTTCTTGCGTTGGAGCCTTTCCTTCGCAAGTTAAAGGCGAATCCGGTCCTACGCGGTATTTCTCTGCCTGGTGCTAACACCTCGGCCAGGTATTCTGCCTATGCTGACGACGTTTCGGTTCTTGTGTCGAGCAGAGCCGAGATTAACGAAGTCAGTAAGCAGATCAGTGGGTATGAGATGGTGACAGGGGCCAAAATCAACCGCGATAAGTCTGTGGGCTTGCGGTTGGGTGCGTGGAAGGGAGTTTCTCTTCCCGGACCTTTCCTCTGGACGGATGGGCCGATCAAGATACTCGGCGTCTGGTTCGGTCCTGATCTCCAGTTGGAAAAGAATTGGTCGGAGGTACAGGGGCGGGCCGAGGCCGCGGCTAGTCTGTGGTCTCGGAGGGGACTTTCCCTGAAGGGAAGGGCGGAAGTTTGTGGTTCTCACATCTATCCGATCCTCCTCTACCGTCTTTCTGTGCTTCCACTCCCGTATGCCCGACTAATGTCATTAGTCAAGGCCTTGTTCTTTTTCTTGTGGAGAGGCAAGGCCCATATGGCATCTCGCGAGATCTGCTGCCTTCATCCCTCTGAGGGCGGTCTGGGGATGCCTAGCATTGAGATTCGTCAATATATGCTACGCATTACCTTTCTAGACCGAATGTGTCGCGGTTTGGATGAGGTGGGCACCTTTTGGAAAGAAGATGTCCGTAAACATTTCCCATCCCTGAGAAGTGTGCACTCGTGCGAGGAGGAGGCCGGTCGTACTCCTCGTGGCGAATGCTCCTTCTATCGTGAATGTCGTCGTGCTTTGAAGCTCCTCTTGCGGACGTCGGTTGGCCTCTCCGACGCCCAAGCGTTGTCTCGTAAGGCATTATATCGTTTGTTAGTTAGGGGGTCCGTTCAAGATGATCTGATCGACGAGCTCGGTCTTACGAAGCAGGAGGCTCGCTCGATATGGCCTTGGGCGCCTGGGTTGAAATGTCTCAAAAACGATGAGGCATCACTCACCTGGCTGATGATTCGCGGGGCCCTCTGGATCGGCAAAAGACTTTGTTCAGCAGGCTTGGAGAAATATCCAAACTGTCGTCGCTGTACTGGGAATGTCGAGACCTTTGGTCACGCCTTTTTTCAGTGCAGTGCCGTTGTGCAAGTTTGTTGAAGGCCTCATGGTTCGCATGCTGCAGGGAAAGTTTTTTGTCCTGGAAGCCAGTTCTGTTTGTAGCAATGTGGTATCGCAATTGACGAAGGCTGAACACTATGTGTTCTGTTGCTTACTAGGGGTTATGCGAGTCGTGATTTGGACGACGCGACAGAAGGGATTCTATGAAGGCGAGAAGTTCACCTCTTCCCAACTGATCTTGTACTTTAGGCATCAGCTTAAAGTCAAGATTAGGACGGACAGGCGGCGGCTCCCATCATCAGAATTCGGCAAAAGGTGGGTGAATCTTGCGCGAATGTGTAGAGTGAAAGGGCTGACCTAGAGTGGCACTTGGATGTCGGTTAGGTACAGAATTTTGTCCTAACAGGGTTGAACATAGGCAACCCACCCAGATATTAGGCTAGACTAGGTTGTCATTTTTGAACTTTTAGTTTTTTTTTTTTCCCGGTTAACTTAGCTAGGGTATGTGAGCTCATTAGCCCTTTTATTTCTGTCCCTAATTTTTTTCTTTTGTTTAATTCCCCATCCCTCCCTCGTTAGGTGGTTAGTGATGTCAGTTTTCTGGTGGATGCGGGGCGCCTTTCGTTTTCGTGTGTGTGTTTTCGTATTTGTTGTTGTGTATGAATGAGTGAGTGTTTGTGTGAATGCTTGATGGTTTGAATGTGTACTTATTTTATTAGTCCCGCATCGATTTCGTCCAGTTAACTGATTTTTCTGCCACATTCATAGTTTGTGGGGGTTTTATTACTAACTCAGTTTTGTTTAGTTTATTGTACATAATTAATGCACGTTGTAAATATTCATTTGGGGATTTTTTTTAAAAGTTGTTATTTAATGACCCGCCCCCCATGAACAATATATGTAAATAAGTGAACTAATTAGGACTTCATAGAGAATCTGAGGTATTATGGTGGACGTAGTAAGAAAGGTAGGAGTGATTGTGTTGTTTTGGTGAATGGATTATTGTTGGCATGTTTGGGTCAGTGTCTGCGACTAGCTAAGTTTAGATTAAAGACAGAAGACCGTCATTCCCCATCCCCCCTTTTCGGCCTTGTGCCACATTTGTTTGTATTTTCTACAAAACAATAAATATTGTGACAGAGAGAGACAGTGAGAGTCTAGTACGACTACCAGTGTTGGACACTAACTTATAGTAAGCTCTGCTTACACTATCTCCGTAACCTATTGTTAATATATCTTTCTTACATCAAATCCGTGTTCCGTGTTTTACTTCTGTGGTCCCAACTTTGGCCCCACATCAAATATGTTAAAGATTAAACATAAACGAAAAAAGTAGGGGTCTTCAGTCTTAGCATCAGCTATTTTACATATGATTTCACACAATATTGGTGTAGCTTTGAACGAAAAACAATGATTGCCATTTATTTTCTATAAAATACTTACAGGATAATGCCCTGTACAACAATATTTGACTCTGGTAGGCGTACCTGTATTGCGTAGAATCAAAGTGTATATTTTCCTATCTTTCTATATTTTTGAGATGAGGTATGGTTATTTACATAATTCAGATTGTTATCCTCATCATCATTGCCATATTCCCAACGTTTTGTACAACGGTTGAAACGTTGTGAATATGGCAATGAAGATGAGGATAACAGTCTGAATGATGTAAATAATGTATATTTTTTATAGTAAGATTTCTCGATTAATCAGATAGGTAAATGAAAGTAAACATATATACTGCTTAATAAATACATGGAGTGTCTACACAAATATGATTATCCAAAAAACATGTCTCAGTAATAATATATTAGGGCGTATCAAAAGCATTTTATTATGTTACAGTCCTTTCATCCAAAGCTTAATTCATATACACGTATAGACGTATTTAAACGTTATTTTTTTTATATAAATAGTCTATTAATACAGGGTGTCCAAAAAAATTTGACATCATTTTGAATTCAATTATCTTGAAAACTACTAAGTCAAGCTCAATGAAATTGAACAGATTAGGTCTTTAACATCATACGCTTATTATGAGACCGAATTTATAAGTCTTTAATATGTACACTGCCTGGGACTCGGCACATGTCAAGTCGGTAGTTAAGCTCTTGCCAAACATGCTGCAGCATGATTCCGGTAACATTATCCAGTGCGGAAGTGATTCTCTGCTTGATTTAATCAATGTTAGAAGTATGAGGGTGGCATAGACCAGACCCTTCACATATCCCCATGAAAAGAAATCACAAGGAAACTGGTCCAGTGATCACGGCTACCATTTCATCAGAAAACTGTCTTCATCTTCACGTCGCCCGATCCATCTCTCTGTCCGCTTTTCATTGAGATAAACACATACTGTCCTCTTCTATTAAATATAAAATCTTGATCTGTTTTTATGCCTTCTGTGAAAATTTGAAGTTATTTCAAGAAGAATTGCCAAAATTATTGGCCTGTGAAATCATGTCACACTGTATATAATATCTTCGCAATTCATCCCCGAGGATGATTTCGGAGGAGATCTAAAGTACTTGGATTTACAAGAACTACGGCTCCATCCTTGATGGATTTCGACTTACCATCAAGAAGATAATTAGAGAACTAGAAAGGATTTTTATAAAAAATAAATGAAGATACTATGTCAATATTATTTAACGAAACGGGCTTGAATTAAATACCCTCCGTAAATATTCATATGTTAATATATTAGTGTGTACTGAAAGGGTTTTGATTTTTCTATTGGATTTTAATTCAAAGCATATTTCAAGTGATATCAAAACTCTTATATGGCAGTGAATGGTGGTCAATGTCAACAGAGATGAAACGGAAATTGGATGCCGTATAAATGTGGATCTACAAAAAGAAAAGCGAGAATTCTAGGGACGAAACGAGTACCCAACAAGGAATTCTTCAAGAAATGGTGCCAAAAAGGACACTTTTGTTTAGAATCAAAAAGGGAGAAGAAATATATTGAACACATAATGCGGAAGGCAGGCTTGGAAAAATAACTCTCGCAGGGCCTATTTATGGCAAGGCAGAGAGCGGTCGGCATGAGGCCACCTACCTGACGACTCGTGTGAACGGATTGTGAAACGGGGCGATGGTTGCTTAGTAATGGGAGAAAAGCTGCTAGGGATTACGAGACATAGGAGGATGAAGCGAATCATGATCGCCCATATATAAGAAAAAGATTTAATGAATAAATCTAAAAAAATAATCCATGCCTTAATTTTTTAATTATTTTTTAAAAATAATTTCACCCTAACCATAGCAAGAATGCCACTAGTACTCAAAAGGTTACAAGGAGTTAAAGTCAAAGAAAAGACTGAGAATAGCAAGGACTGAGAAAAGGACAAAAGATAAACGGGATTCAAGGAGATAGAAGATGGAAATCGGTGTTATATTTAAATTTCTGAAGATTTTAGTTATCAGTGAAGCATGAAATAGGGAGGGTGTCCCACAAGTGGGAAATGTGAGAAAATAAACTATCGGAGTAGAAGTAATACTTATATTTAGCTATTTCACCGGTAAATGGTTGGGACCTAAATGCCAATCTAGTATCACGCTTAAATTCATGTATTTAGGGCACCAGGGAAAAAATCTCGTCAGAGCAGATACTATGAAAATATTTGTAGAAAAGACAGGGAATCCACGTCACATCGGTTAGAAACTGACTGAAGTCGAGAAGACAGTGTCGATTACTTTATACACCCTTTTTCAAGTAATATTGCTATTCGATAGAAATATTTGTAGAAAAGACAGACGGAAGCTACGTCACATCAGTTAGAAACTGACTGAAGTCGAGATGACAAAAAGGGTCGATTAATTTACACACCCTTCTTTCAAGTAATATTGTTATTAGATAGTAAGTTGTGTCGAAATATTTTCATTTTTAGAGACTTTCAGTTGAATGCGTAATTTATGTAGACATCTAAAGACTGTCTATAAAACAACGATATCATAGATATGTTTAATCAATTTGTCATATAATTCTTGGAAGGATTTAGCGTGATGTTTCAGCCCCGATATTAAAGTGACAGATACAAATATGGAGACTGTAGCAACCAGTCAATTATACCCGCTTAGACGATTATGTATCTTTTGATACATTTCTTTCTGCGGTTGACCAGTTGCCACCCATGTTTTCATAAACTATATAAGCATTTATTCTTTTTCTATACGCCTTATCCCTTCATGACATGCGCGAACACAGCTCTCTACAATTTCTTGCTTTTTATAGCTCTTCATATATTTTTCTCTTGTTTGAAATATTGTCTAAATCCTCTTCTGCCATCCATTTACTCAAGCTCACAAGGTTGTAGTTTTCTCCTTTCCTTTATGCCCCCATTCTGTCCTGTGAGTGTTACATTTTACAAGCTCTCTTTCCTCATTATATGCCTTAAAGTATTCAATTTCCTCTTCTTGATTTTAAGAATCATTGTTCTTTTTGCCACGATTTTTTTTCTAAAACGTCGTCGCTACCCACATGTTCGGTCCATAACATTCTCATCAGCCTCCTGTAGATGCACATTTCTGTTGCTTCTCGTCTCCTCTTCATCTGTAATGAGATTATCTAGCATTCACTGTCATAGAAGAGTATTGATGATACATGGCATTTCACTGATTTTTTTCTTTGTAGCCAACGAAACATTTCTGTTTCTTAATAATTTGATTGGATTTGGAAGACATCTTTCGCTATCCTAATGAGCTTTCGGATTTCACTGACGTACATTACATACCAGATATTGAAATTCTTGTACTTGTTTGAATTTGGTTGAATACTCCTTCTTGAGGCAGGAAAAAGGATCAGGGTTTAGGGAAATAAATGTTTGGGAAAGTTCATCCGCATCAACTTTCAGAAGCACAAAGCCAATGACTATATACGGAACAAGGTCAAAATTCTTGTGGGTCATCATTAATCTCTCTTTAGGTAAATTAAGCGTTGGAAGATATTATAGTTTGACCACGTCACACGTCATAACAGTCTCTGTAAGACCATTGTGCAAGTCACTGGTGAAGGCGGACGTAATTTGTGACGGCAACGCAAAAGCTGGTCAGACAAAATAAAAAAGTGGATGGATATGACAATGACGAAACTCCTGAAACATCATCCTTGAGGAGATATTTTATCGATTTCACCTCAAGCAAGACAGTATAGCCACTAAGTCACATGAGGTTATTTGGCGTGGAAGATATATAAAAGAGAAAATTTACTAAAGAGCAAAATCAAAAGAAGTATGATCAGGAAACAAGTAGATAGCGACTGACATTGCATTTAATTTTTTGAATATTAAAATTGGCTGGAAAGCATGGAACACGAAGAGATTTCCACAGGTGATTGCGAGAAAAGAAAGAGTTAACATAGGACTTACGGTTACATCTACTCAATCCCAAAATTATATTAGTGATATCTCGTTGCTAATCCAATACTGCGCTTAAATTCTTAAAATATCATAGCAAAGAGTTCATTGAAACGGTTGCCATTGAAGTATTTATAGAAAAGCCAAATGGAGGCAACTTTAATGCAGTTGGAAAGTGAATGACGCTGAGACGACAGCTCATGGCCAATAATATTGCTGATTTTTTTTATTTTATTAAGGATTTTTAGATATATGCCGGGATCACCAGAAGATATGGCATATTCTAAGCATGAACGAATGGTAAACTTACAAATATTCAAGACAGATTCAGGAGAGGAAAACTGTCTAGCATTACACTGTGAACCAGCTTTCTTAGAAGTTGTCCTAGCAATGGATTCAATATAATCTTTCCAACTCATATCAGCCAAGAATGTTATCTAGAAGAATTACCATGAAAGTATTTGTAGAAAAGGCACAGGGAGGCAAATTTATGGTGGTGGGAAAGGGACTGAAGGAGAAATGCCAGATCAGAAACAATAATATTGCTGATTCTTCTTTGGATTTTATCAAGATCTAGATATATAGCAAGAGCACTGGACCATATGTGACAGCAATATTCTAAGTGTAGGCAAATGTTAGACATATATATATGTAATATAGATTCAAGAGAGAGAAAAATTGTCTAGCATGACAGAGTGAATCAAATTTCTTACCAGTTGACCTAGCACAGGATTCAATATAATCTTTCCACTTCATGTCAGCCGAGAACGTTAGCCCAAAAAGTAACAATGAGTCACTCCCCTGGAGGTTAGCATCAGCCATGCTGATGGTGGTCAGAATGTGGTCTCTCTCTGATGACTGATAGAGAACAAATTAATTTTGGAGGCTTTGAAACTGAAAAGACATCTTTTGCCAAGTTAACAACAGACTGAAAGTTGTTTTTTGTCATCAGCAGCCAATTTCACCTTAGTTATTTGTTTCTTCTCCCGAAATTGATTGAAACAGACAAGGGATTAATGATGATGATGATGATGGTGTTGATGATGAAGCATTACAGAAACGAGTTAATTATTCTTGATTTATGAAACCACTAAAATACAATTACATATAGTAGAAAACAAATTGAAATAAAATTAATAAATATTATCTGGCTTGTTTTAGTTTTTAGCTTTTTAATAAACTCAGGAATTTTTCGAAAAAAAGTAGCGCTGTCCCAGAATGGACTGTTTATTAAAACTTACTCTTGGTGTTTATAGTGTATTAACCATTAGACAGGATGTGTGTGTGTGTGTATCTAACGAATGCATGGCTGCAATTTTCGACAGATTTGCACCAAAATTTACATGCACATGCTCCAAGACCGACCTTGCATTTCCCAACTCCCATCGATAGTGGAAATAATCGATTTCTTCATGCTTCTACGGCAGTTTTAATGTAGTTTGCAGCCTTTTTCTACTGGCCAGAGTGAGAATAAGCAGGAAGATTCTATTGGGCACCGTGACAGCCAACAGCTGACTGATACGAATGTTAACTAGCATGCAAAAAACAATAATCGATAGCTGCATTCGTCACAAGTGGGAAAGATTTAAATCTGCATGGCACTTTACTCCAATTGGCTCATTCGCTTGATTAAACTCAACGTTAATTCTGATTCCGCAGAACTGGGTTGGACGTGAAAAAGTATTTGTTGTTAACATTCTTTTTCATTCAATTTTTCCAGTTACGAGTCCTTTTTTCAAGCTGATCTTTTTGTGTACATTTTCTTTAGTTCTTTTTTCGTAACATATTTAATGTTTAGTTTAGAGCTTAGAAAAAAGAGCTTAGAAAAAATTCGCAGTGTGAGATAGGCAAGAAGTTATGCATGTAGCAACATCAGCACGGCAAAGGGCACTCCTTTAAAGGCATGGAAGGGCAAAAATATTTTAAGTCAAGTGATAGCGATTGCTGTACGAGTCGTTCAATTCTTGAATCAAACACGGCCAACGCCGTACCATGCTGCTAGTTGTAAATTAAATAGAATGTTTACGTTTAAATGATTTCCAAACTCTAGCTCTTTAGACTTCTTACGAGACTTCGAGGAACGATATGAACGATATATTTCTCTTTATTGCAATTTTTCTGTTGTTTAGTTGTAATACGTCATTAGATAGATATTGGTTCTTCAGTAAATAAATTTAATTTGTACTCATTTTTTTACCCGTTTTGATTCCAGTTAAAAATATAATTGAGTATTAAAAAATAAGAAACAACAGAGATTTCGCGCCATTTTGGATGCAAAATAATTTGTCTTCTTATACAAAGTATTTACGGTATAGGCGACTGTTAGTTCGCTAAATGTGAGTAATATAAAACTCTTTGCATCTAGTTCTATACAACTGGCATGTAACTAATCTAATAGATTCTAAAACATTTCCGCCGCTGGCGTTGAAAATTAATTTCTTTTCATTTTAATTGCTAGCCTGTTTTGCACAGGAATTGATTAAAGGCATATACAGTTGCACTTTGAAAGAAAGCACTGATTAGCTTTAGAATTTAAATAGTTTGAATGACATCGTCAGAAGTGAAATTTCCTTAAATTAACAGGGTTAATATTCAATGAGTCGATCTAGTTCTTTTTAAAAAGTTTATTTACGACAGATGAACTCTTATTGCAGAAGTATAAAAATAACATCAGATTAACATGCATATATATATATATATATATATATATATATATATATATATATATATATGCAGGTTAATACATACACAGATAATATGCAAAATATATAAACATTCATAAATGTAGACATATATAGATATGTATGTTTATACATATGTATATAGTTACATATCTATGTAAGCATTTATGCATACATATATATGAATAAATACATACATATACATACATATATATATATATTATATTATATGTATATATATATACAATAATTTATTTAAAAAATTATGACATAAATATGTTATAAAATCACTACAAAAAAATAGCCATTTTGTTTCAAGACCTTGTATATATATATATATATATATATATATATATATATTGAACATATGGTGTTTGTGTTAACAAAAGAGTGCTCGATGTACTAAAACAGAGCTACTGCAATGTGCTTGTAAATTTGGGGCGTGCTACCGATGAAAGAATATACATACATTCATACATACACACAGACACACACAGACACACACACACATATATATATATATATATATATATATATATATATATATATATATATATATATATATATATATATATATGTATGTATAAATGTTTGCATACATATATATATAAGATACATATGTATATATGTCTCCATATATGAATATGTTTATATATGTTTGATATAATCTGTGTATGTATGCATGTACGTTTATATATATATATATATATATATATATATATGCGTTTTAATCTGGTGTTATTTTTTACTTGCAAATAAATAAAAACAATTTCTAGAATCTTCCCAACTTCAGCATCTTCAAGTCAACGCGAATAAACCACTCCTGCTGATCATAATGAATTTTTTCCAGAACATAATTTACTGCTTCATATTTCTCAAGATAATTGAGGCGCCTCCGTTCTTTCTATTTTTTATAGTGGAACACACCTATTCTATAGTTAATAGACTCTCCCACCTATAATAAGTAGGAGTAGTAAGAGTCGCTCAGGGAGATGGTTGGTTTATTCGAGGTCGGACGACAGTCGGATACTAAAGTATCAGCGAACACAACTATATTACTCTGCGTTATACCTATTATATCAAGTTTCTAACGTTTTGTACGTCGAACCTATTTTAAGGCCGACTTAGTACAAAATACAAGCCTCCACTGTGAAATAACTCCACAACACTATTGATCCCAGTCTCATCCCTAGTAGAGAAGTAGCCGTCAGTGCTATAGTTTGTTGGTTTCCTCAAAACCATGGGGATTCCTAATGTCACACAACTCTTCTTGCCCTTGGCCCGCCAATGCAGATATTCTGTACATATCATACATACCATGTGTGGTACCCAAGCTTGGTCCTGGTTACCAATCAACTGAGTCGTTTCTTGATAGTGTGTGTAAAATGAAGGAGGTCTTGAATATATGCAGTGAGAATGACATGGCCCTTAGTGAAATCTGAGAGACTCATCTATTGATGTCAAACATCCTGATTTTTACACTGTTATTCCTAAGAAATTCTCTCCTGAATTATATAACAAGTTATTCCTAAGTGACCCAATAAATTGACGTGGTATGCTTACATCTACGTCCGCGTGATATTTTTGTGGTAGTTCTAAATTATAATGACTAATAAAACAACTTTTTCTGACTTATATTTTATGATTTTGTATTGTACAGCATAATTGGTGGGATTTGAGATGTAAACAATTTCTTCAAGTTTATAAATATTTCTGGAGGCGTGTTTTAATATTTGTTGAAACTATATTTGGCTGAAATACTTCTGATGGATTAAAATTTTGTAATTAACATAATTATTGGTTTTATTGTGTGAAATATGTTGTATATTTAGATATTGTAATGGACATGACAACAGAAACAAAAACGTAATAAAAACAGGTAGCTACTGCTCTAAAAGTTGACCTGGTTGAGCAAAAGCAATGCGATTTTCGAATTCAGCAAATCAAATTTGTAGGAAAAATGCTAAAAATATTTAGACAATAAATTTCTTGTTGACCATTGTTATAAGATTTCACATTTTTATGATCGAAGGACGAAAACGTCGACTTTGAAAAGATTTCCTATTTCTTCTGTATTATTTATCCTTTTATGAATATACTTGAAATTATGACTGAAATTTTACACACACAAACACACAGACGCACACACAGACACACACGCGCACACACAGACACACACACACACACACACATATATATATATATATATATATATATATATATATATATAATGTTGGTTCAGTCATGCTGACTTCGAAGATTCGTGAGTGCATTGCAGTAAAACACAATGTTTCTCCACAGTAATTACCGCTCCATTCTACCTTTTATATCAAGCAATCTATGACAGAAAACTGCCTGCCTCAAAAAATTTCCCTCCATTAAACTACGTAAAAACTGCAGTTGTGGCACCTAAAAATATTCGTACAACTCCATATATATATATATATATATATATATATATATATATATATATATAGAGAGAGAGAGAGAGAGATAAATTCTTCGTAACTTTATAGTAGTGGCGAGCAAGTTTAAAAAAATCCTATATTTCTGGGTTTCTTCGGTCCTCCGCCGAATATATTTATTCAAAATGAATACTCTCTTATTGTTTTAAGCATATATATGTACGGGATTGGAATCAAATAAAAATAAAAGTCAGTTTCTCTCTATATGAAGAGATAAGCTGAACTTACTGGAGTGCCTAATTAAATTTTCAACGTCCGGTATATTTACCTGTATAACATAGCAAACTTCATTCAGCCTGTTGCTCTTTCTATTTTTTTTTTATTTTTGTCTATCGTTATGATTTATAAGTATCCCACATCTTAAAGGCAGGAGATTTTTTTAATCGAGTTCACCCCAAGCAATCAATAAAGCCCCCCGTGACGAAAAGGGTTACTTGGTCTGGAAGAGTTAGAAACAAGAATATTGCTAAGGAGCGAAACAGAGGAAGACTAATCAGGGGAACAGCAGACAGCGACTGACATTGGATTTACACCTTTTCAGATTAAAATTGACTGAAAAGTATGCTGCCGTAAGTGAGATCCACTGAGTAAAATGGTGAGAGGAGTAAATTTTAGCATAGAAATTACAGTTATATCTTGTCAGGTCAATTGTAAATTGATGAGACCTCATTGCAACTTTGTTCATGCACTTAAATTCAAAGAGTCCAGCCACCATAGCAAAGAGCTCATCCGAACAATTACCTTGAAAGTATTTATAAAACAGGCAAAACAGATATGTTATATAGTCGTGAATGTAAATTTAACTCGTAAGTCTCACTACTTAGTGAATTTTCCAAATGTTTTAGCCCTTATACATGACTCCCTTTTAATTAAGGTTTATATTATGGGCGTACTTACTACGATGGGCGAATGACATTGAGTGTGTTTCGAAAAAGATCACTTTCTTCTATAGATATTCTGTTATTTCATTCCTTATTTGTTTCAGTTACGCATTTCTTGTTTAATTTTTTATCATCTTTAGTGTAAATTTATGCTTCAGGATATAGGTTGCTGTTATTTGGTTTTGCATTAATTAAATTTCTTATAGTTTTTGAAATTGGTGTAACACATTTTGCCTTCAATTTAGAGAAGTTGTTGTTTGCTGCTGTCATTATTGAGTTGGAAGGTGTTATTATGTGTTTAGTTGGTTCGATTGTATCTATTTTTTTTTAATTCTCTGAATCAGATGTGCTTTTCGGCGAACATTATATATGATAAACTATTAAAGAGATTGGAGGAGTTTTAAATATGTTCAATGTATTCAATATATTTCTTTTCATGTAAATGTTGACGTCTACTTTTTGCAAGTAATCTTCAATCGATTCCGATAATTTTTCAGGGGCCATATTCTATAAAATAACGTCTCAATGTCCAAAAACCAGTTCTATAAAGGCAGGTAATCATTAGAATTTGTTCTGGTTATTTTCTTTTCAATCTGAGAATAGAAACAAATCATTTTATTGTATAAAAAAGAAATATACCGTTTTGACATTTTAATAGAAAACATTTATTTATTAAGATATTTCTAGGTTGAAATTCTGTTCTCGTTATAGTTCTATTCAGAAGTATGATGCGTTTTGACTCTAGTGTCTTCAGCTGTATTATGGTGCCTGAACCACACTCGAATTGAATTGCTGCAGTCCCAAAGATTCAATGAAGACCTATCAAATGACTAGAATATTTGCCACATTTTTAACTACAAGATTTTTCTGTCAGAAAACATTATTTTCATAACAAAAAAGCTGTGGCACCATTTATCAAGGCAGAAAAAGAAAAGAAAGAAAAAAGGAAAAAGAGAGCTGACCCAAAGCGTGGATGATAAGCAGAACACCACGGCTAAGAGACAATGGACAAAGGATATTTTGATAAGTAACAAATGGCGAAAGAGTTTCATTACAATGACAGGGAAATTCTGAGTGGATAAAGGAATCGGATGTGTTTTGGCAACGGCTGTGTTATCTGGGATGCGTAAACAAACTGCTGGCCGACTGGCCAAAGAAAAATCCAAATGAAAATGTTATTTCGATAAGTGACGGAAAACAGGTGGACTAAAAGGGCCTTGGATAGATATGAAAAATTAAAAGCCGCACAAGACGTGTCCACTGACCGATATCTTTCGACGGAACATCTTTAGCCTGCGATAATAAAATTATGTTATCAGAAATGTGTACCGAAAAGGGAACTTAGAAATGGGAACTTAGAAATGTTCTTTTCGAGGCGACGTTTGGCCGTGTTAAAAACACCACCCATTCGGATAATTAGCGATAAAATGACTGACGAAGTCCACGTGTAGAACAAGAGTTATGACCGCCATTGTTCATATTGCCCTGTTTGCGGGTAGAGAAAATTATAACTGCGATTAAGAGGAAGAAAAGATATTTTTTTTTTAGTTAAGCAAGATATTTTTTTTCCTGAAACAAAGGCGCGGATTCGTCCACGCCCGACTAAGACATCATTGGTCGAGTGGTGATCACGTGACGCACGAAGGAGGCTGTCGCCGCCCATCCAGAGTATAGGTATGAAAAGCCGCTACGAAGAAGTGGGGATGGAAGTTCACGCCCCTCTGAAGTATGGTGAGAAGGTGGGAGTAAGAATAGTCTCCCAAAAATGGAAAAGAATGGAAAATTCCTAACCAGAAATAAAAGAGGTGGATATGTATTTAGAATTATCGAGGAATCCCCGACGCCGACAAACCCACCCCGGTTTTGGTCGGCTTCCATATAAGCGAAGCCACAGCGAGCAGAAATCAGAGTTCGAGTTGGAGTTGCAGCAGAGAGTTCGAAGCTCGCAGTGGAAGACTTCCGCCTCGCAGATAGCTGACCAAGATTCACGCAAATTCTGGACTCCACTTCAACCCAAGAACAATTATTTTGAAGAGCGACTTAGTTCCAGACCACCAAAATAAGTTTTTTTTCGAATTTCGTCCGAAGACACACCGAAGAACCAATTTCTTAGAGAGCAACCAACTTGAAGCGTTAAAACTCGCCAAACGGAAAACGACGTGTCACAATCCATAGAACGGGTCGGGAGATAGATGCAGTCCTATGTATCGAACAACTAGACATAAAGTTTGTTACCTTTTTCTTTGATACCTTGAACTTTTGAGTTTTATTTTCTTTTATGCATATTTGTGTGGTGTCACCCCCGTTGAACCCGATTTGCATTACGGCCCCAACTAGTGATTGATCTCGTCTGCCTAAGATCAATTCACAACGTGGGTAGGCAGACTGGGGATCAATGCAGTTACCTTGGTAACCAGGCGTTGGAAGCGAGTTGGGAACGACGAGGCTGATATCAAATCTAACCAGATTCCCACCCGAATCACCAAAAGGTTAGAACGTCACATTTGGGTGCCGCGTCCGATACCAAGCCAGTTGGTCGTCACAGGACGAGACAACACGACTGACGCGACAGGTGGACGTCACGTTTGGAGGGGCGACACCCGAACGGAGCAACGAGGAGCGAACAGCTGGCACCGCGGCGAGGACGTCACAGTTGGTGCCGTGGTAGACCAGGATAGGACGTCACAGTTGGCGCTGCGACCAGGGGACGACGTCACAAAGCCCTCATTCAGTATCCGCAGAATTTACAGCAATTATATTGTCAGCAATTACATATCGGCTATTAATATATAAGATTATTTGCGAATAATCTAACAAACAGTTCCTCGTCTTTTATAACTTCAAAAAATCGGTTTAAATGAAACAGTGCGAACCTGTAGGTTGCTACCACTGATGTTATTCTATTGTAATGGTTCTAGTAGAATTTTTTGATATAGTTATTGGTGTATTTTCGATATACACTTATGATTAGATACTTGCTATTGATGTTTAAGAGGATAGCAATCGAAGACAATGTATTGTATTTGATTGGCGAAATAAAACTTGATTTTACGCTGTTTAGTTTATTTGAAGGATCAGGTAATATAGTTTTGCAGGAATGTATAAAAAAGCATTAAGAATATATCAGAAAATACATTGATCGCATAAGTAAGAAAGTTTTAGAAGGAAACAGACCTCAAAAATCAAGCTTACGGCAATATCCTTGTGAATCTTCTGTTCGCAAGCTGAGGCCCTACCAGATGCTACCACTAATTAAGAGCTGGTTCCATGCCTCTCAGTACCTCCACTCTAACGATCAAAGGCAATGCTGCTGGATGTAGTTTATCGTCATGCACCGGACTAGATAACACGTGGGAAAAAAATCAGGCAATCAACTAGAAAAAGCGAAGAAGTTATTCTGATTTTTACTCTTTTACAACCATTGTCGAAAGTGAAATAACATGTGTCTATTATGAAAGCTCAAATTATTATAGCTTATTTATTGGTAAGGAGCGGTTAATATTTGATCTTTTCTCATATTCTTTAGACAGATTCAAGCATTTAGAAGGAACATTGGTGTATAAGTATTTGATATCTAAACTTACTAAAAGTGATTTTTTCATATTCCAGAATTTTCTTCTTTCTATCAAGTGGTCGGCAAATTTATATATGTGAAGGACTATTTTCTTTTTCAAAAGTGGTGTAAAGTGGTGTTTAGATATGGCTTACCCTAGGCTATCGGAAGCACTACAAATTTCAGAATTTTAAGTCGCATGAAAATGCATAACTTGAGAGCTTTTCTAATGCCCGGTATTTTGACTTTGTAAATGATTAATTTGACTATGCTGGGTACTCATTATTAACTAACTTTCTGAAATTCAGTAATTTCTTTGCAAATTTTCATTAATTTTTGATTATTGATTTTCTCGTAAATGTGGGCATCATGGAATAACAGTTTAATTTTTTTCGTTGTATGGGTCATTGTTAATGATAGCTTTTCCGCCTTTTTTGTCCAAGTTAGTTATAGGCATTTCATCCATATGGAGATAATTTCTCTTGTTTTTACGTGATGTATTGATAACGTTGTTTCGTTGTCTGTTCTAAAAGTGACAGTGACTAATCTTTTAATGAAAAACGTTGTTAAAATCTCTATCGGTATTTTACTAGTTCTCAGTAATTGAGATGAAATCTTTTTTCTTAAATTCCCTGGAACATTTTATTCCGACGCTGTGGGTTTTGAATTCAGTTATGAATAAGTTAAGAGTTTAACAAGTTCTTTGCGCCGTATGTTTAAATCTACTGTTTGTACATAGCTTTGTATGTTATGTTGGGGTTTTTCGTTTTTCTAAATTCTTCCAGGTGCTAAGGACATTTTGTTTGTTGTTAATAGTTACATTGTTTTAAATAAATTCACTTCATTTCTACCTTGAAAGAGTCCTCATTGGACGAAAAGCGTCGGCTAATATTACTGTTTTCCTATTGTCGTTTACATTTATAAACATTGTTTTTTTCTACAGGATAACGCTGAGAAATTTTTCACACACACACATGCACACACACATATATATATGTATATGTATAAATATATATTAGTAAGTATATATGTATATATGTATACATATATATATGAGTGTGTGTGTGTTTGCATACACATGTGTAAACGCATATATTTATATATGTATGTATATGTAGATATATATGTGTGCATATGAAAATATATATTTACATAAGTAGATATATAAATATATATGCATATATTGGTGTGTGTATGCATATCTATGTGTGTATGCATATATATGCATATACACTCACTCATGCAATCACACACATATATATATATATATATATATATAACTTCATAAATATAAATATTATCATTTAATTTTATTTGATATATATATATATATATATATATATATATACCTGTACATACTATGTCATTTCATATATATACACACACACGCATATCTATTTCTGTGTGATGGTGGATAACTTGATAATTGCACCGAGTGAAAGCCATCAAACTACCTCCACATTTGAAATAATTTTAAGAAAAAGTCGAGTAATAATTAATGCTAGAACTAGTGAAAATAAAATAAAACTTCAAACTGAAAATAAAAACTAATCACAATCTTAAAAAATAATTTCCGTTAAAAGAAAAAAAAAAGAAGAAAATCCTCTACAAGAATAACTAATGGGGTCCGATATATTTTTTCTTTATTTTTTTTTTTTTCAATTGGCAAGTCGAAGACGAAATTAGTGAGACATTTCCCCCAAAAATTACACGTTTGAAATTAGAGCAGCAACATTGGGACTAATAATTATCGGAGCGAACTTCGTGTTAATTATTGTCATTAGAACGATTAAGGAAGGAAATCGCGGCATCGAATATTAAAATCTGCCACAGATATTTCGCCGCGGGTTCTTTTCCAGAAGGGAGAGCTACCAGAGACGCATATTCCCGCCAGGGACTCTAAACATTCAGTGAGACACACTTCTCAAGACGAAAATAAACGGAGACCTTGAGGGTGTAGTGGGTGTGGCAAATGTCTTCTGACTCATGATACAAGACAGATTTCTGATTATTTAAATGAATGATTATTCCACAGATACATTTTCATACTATTTCTTCTGTTTCCCCCAAAACACTTCGTCCTGCATTATTAAATTATTTATAACACACACACACACACATACACATATATATACATACGTACACACACACACGTGTATATATATATAAATATATATATATATATATATATATATGTGTGTGTGTGCGTGCGTGTGTGTGTGCATATAAGCACATTTCATTGAAAACAACAAACAAGGTGTTTTTATTTAGTTTTTTTATACAATTTTTCATGCGATCTGATAATTTTTTCTTTTCGGATGATAAATTATATAAAAACTGCCCGAATGTCCTTTTTATCCGAGCGCTTTCGGCTATACATTTAGCGATTCTCAAGGATTATATTTTAACTGTTAAAATAAGAATTAGATTGTATGTTTAATAAAATATTTTCATTTTTCAAAACATGGTCCACATATTGTGTCCCTTTTCAAAGTAAAAAAAGGCTAAAATAATGGAAGCTTTATTAATTAAACAACAACAACAAAAAAACAACACTTAATAATATTAACTTTGAACATTGACACAATATCTTGACCGTGTTTTGAAAAATTAAAACATTTCATAAAACAGACATACAATGACCTATTTCTTAAATTGTATAAAAAACTAAATAAAAGCAGCTTGTCTGTCGTTTTCAATGAAATTTGCAGGAAAGAAGGTTTGTTGCCTAAATACACACACATATGCACACACATACACACACAGACACACACGCACACACACACACACACATATATATATATATATATATATATATATATATATATATATATATATATACACCATAATAAACAAACAGTGAAATATTAGTTAAAATCGTACACGTTAAAAAGTGCTCAATTCCAAGTAGGAAAAACAAACTTGCAGAAGCGATTTAATATATTAAAATGATTAGAACGCTGATCGGAACACTACCGCGGTTTCGAACGCCGAGATATCGTCAGGTGGTATGTTCAACGAATTAGGGGCAACTCAACGATATAAAAGCCTTCATTCGACACCGGAAGTGATGGGGTTTGGTAAGTTGTGAATGAAAAAAAAATTACAACTTTATCCGAGTTCGTATAGCCCCAAAATTAACTATGTTGTCAATGCAACTATAACTCAATTTAACCGTATTGCGGTTAAATAGCCTAAACATCTTTGACGCTTTTGGGAAGTGCTTATTTAGTTGACTTAAAATCTTAAGTAAAATAAATGAAATCGTCCACTTCTACGACCATGGAATATATCGAGATGATGTTGGTACCAAGAAACAACGATTCCATCAGCAAAAAGCTACACAGAATATTTAAATATCTGAATGGTACTTTGTAAATGATTAATTTGACTATGCTGGTTACTTATTATTAACTAACTTTCTGAAATTCAGTAATATCTTTGCTAATGTTTATTAATTTGAGATTATTGATTTTCTCGTAAATGTGGGTATCATGGAATAACAGTTTATTTTTTTTTCGTTGTATGGGTCTGTGGAGTTCAACAGAAAGGTAGTCCAGATTTTGGAAACAGAATTAAACCTGTTGTATGGAATCATCGCTCCCTTCATGAAAGCTAATACGGCCTTAAGCTATATTAATACGGTATCGAACCACCAGTTAAGTATAATTAAACATATCCCGTTAAGCGTACAATGCAGATTGTCAAAAAAAAAATCTTCAGTTGAAGAAATATTCAATGAAAAGAAGAAACTGTATGTATCTGCCTTGATAGAGGAGGCAATAACACCAACCTGTGTTTCAAGTACTAAACGAACACAAGAACAGATAATATTAGAAAAAGAAAAAGGAACATCATCTGGTTCAAGACATCCTTTAACAAAGACAAAGGGAAGTCGTTATTCAGTCTACTAAAGAATGACTTTCCAAAAGCGACCAGGTTGTATCGGTCATTTAACCGCAATACAGTCAAATTGAGTTATAGATGCACTAGCAACATAGGCAGTCTTATCAAAATATTAAACAATAAGAGGTCACAGGTTGAAGGGGACGTGAGAGGTTAAAATAAGGTCATCTGTAATTCTAGGTTAAAAAATAATTGTCCATTAAATGGGATATTTTGTACAGAACGGGTTGTGTCTTGTGTCGAGGTGGAAAGTGGCAATAGCAGTGCAAAAAAAATTACATCAGTTTCAGAGGGTCATTTAAAGAAGAGATGGTATAATCATATCTCATCTTTTAGAATTCCAGAACGCAAGTTCAATACGAGGCTGGAAAGCCACTTCTGGAGCTTGAGGGATAAGCATATCAGAAGTTTATGCAGACGATTGTTGACGCCATTCTGACGAAGGCTGAGCGCATACAGCGGGCAACATCTGCATATATTGATGACGTGTACGCGAACGAGAGAGTCATATCTGCGGCGCGCGTGAAGGAGCATCTCTACAACTTTGACCTCCTCATCAAGGAACCGGAGAGGCTACAGGATAGTGCACGGGTGCTTGGTTTGCAGGTCTGGGGAGAGGATGATGTTCTGTATTGGAAACGGGGAAACGAAGCCCCAGACATGCCTCCCGTTGTCACGCGGCGAAGCATATTTTCCTTGTGCGGCAAGTTAGTTGGGCACCTTCCTGTAGGTGGCTGGCTGCGTGTTGCGGTGGCGTTCATCAAGCGGAGAACATCTGACGTCACCACTGGATGTGATGACGAAGTTCACGATTCCCTTCTCAACACCATGATGAGAGAGGTCCTCGCTAGAGTACGTAAGGAAGACCCAGCGCGGGGCAGATGGTGCGTCGACAGACAAGTCCTCGGTGTGTGGGATGACGCAAGCTCTCGACCGGCGTATCGATAGTTCATGATGGACCCGTGGTGGAAGATGCTTGCTGGTTACGTCCAGAAAAGGACTCCCAGCACATAAACCTAGCGGAGCTCGATGCTGTCATCAAGGAGATCAACTTGGCGATCCTTTGGAAGTCGACCACCCTGCGTCTGTTCACGGATTCCGCTTGCGTCTATAAATGGATCTCGGATACCCTTACCGGGAGGGCCAGGATCCGAACTAACGCCACCAACGAGATGCTTATCCGACGACGGCTCGACACTACCGTGAAGCTGGTGCAAGAGTACGCACTGACAATGGAGGTGTCCCTGGTCAAATCTAGCCTCAACAAGGCAGATTGTTTAACGAGGGTGCCCCAAAGGTGGCTTGACGCCACTAAGAAATCTGTTGAGCCCGTGCAACCCGCCTGCGCTGCGTCCGTGAGTCCCGTTCGATTTAATCGAATCAAAGAAGTCCACCAACAAAGCGGTCACCCTGGAGTCAAGCGGACCCTGTATTTCGCCAAGTTGGTTGACCCAGAAGTACAAAAGACAGACGTCAGGAGAGTGGTCAGAAGCTGCGTGGCGAGCCACTCTATAGACCCAGCACCCGTTCGCTGGAAGAAAGGGCAGCTGAGCGTGAGGAGCCACTGGAGCCGGCTGGCGATAGACGTTACTCACCACAACGGCGAGGATTTCCTGACGCTCATTGATTGCGGTCCATCTAGGTTTGCGATATGGCGGCTGCTGCGTCGGCAAGATGCAGCCACCATCATCCGTCAGTTAAACAGTATCTTCCTTGAACGTGGCCCCCCCAACGGAGATATTAACCGACAATGGCACCGATTTCACCAGTGAGCAGTTCGGGAAGTTTGCGGATGGCTGAAGAGTGCACCTACGGTTCCGGTGCGCCCACGTACCGAGTGGAAATGGGATCATCGAGCGGAACCACAGAACCGTCAAGACCATCGCAGCCAGGACGGTCTGCGCAGTGTCTGAGGCGGTCTATTTGTACAACGTGACCACGAGGGATGATGTTTCATCCTCTACGGCGCCAGCCGACACATTGCATAGGTACCACGTCAGAGTGAAGGGCATAGAGACCAACCCGTAGCCCGAACCGAAAGTAACAGGAGAGAGGCTGAAGAAAGGAGATGTCGTCTGGATTAAGGACCCGCGCAGCAAGTGTACGACGAAATACGGAACCGGGCGCGTCACTGAGGTTACCAGCCCGCGGGCGGTGCGGGCCGACGGTGTGCCCCGTCACGTTAAGGACCTGCGGCCGGCGACGCAGTTGCAACCACCGCTGGACGACGAGAGCAAATCGGAATCTGAGACCAGTGAGGCATCGCTCTGGTTCACGCCAGCTCCATCAGGCAGTGACTCAGATATCAGTAGCCTTCCAAGGGACGCGGTGTTTTTCGACCCTCAGACCGCGGACGGGAACACAAGCAACTCTGTGGTCATGAGATCAGGGTGGTGTGGGGAAAATAGAAATGGCTTTACTCCCAAACGCCCTCGCTTCTGTCTGGCCTGTGGGTTGAGAATAGAAAGAAAGGGTCCAAGATGGCGTCCGTGACTTTTTAATATTCACGGTCTCGTGCAATCTCGCAAGGTCGCGTTACACGCATGCTAATGAGGTGTGTCTGGGCTCCATAAAAGCAGGTCGCTTGGAGAAATTGGCAGAAGCCATTACACCCGTGTTCGGTATACATTGCTTTGCGTTGCGTCGGAAAGAGTTGCGTCCCTTACACTCCATATTGAATTTGATTCCTTTGCTACAATATATATATATATATATATATATATATATATATATAAGCAAATATATGGATATGTTAATTGTTTTATGAATATGTTCTGAAGATGGTCTATTAGACCGAAACGTACGACGTTGACATTATATTAACATTAAAACTGCATAATTGCATATTAGGATTTTTTTGGTTGTTTTTCCGTATATTTTCTTCATATATATATATATATATATATATATATATATATATATATATACACACAATATATATACATACACACACACATATATATATATATATATATATATATATATATGTATAGTTAAGTAAAGAAAATCTTTGTAATCCGTATGAATAACCATAAGGAGGATGAAATGCTGAGAGTTCAATGTTAAGTCAGCGCGAATAATTTAATTTAAAGAAAGACAGAGCCCTTTAAGGCTCTATTAGTTATAATTTATTTCACCAGAGAATTTGATTTTGCTCTGGAGCTTCAGACATCACTTTCAAAGCTGAAACGAAAAATTTAAAATTTACACTTTTGAGGGGCAGTATTGAGCTCATATAAGTTGACATAAAGTGTGGTGAGGAATAGTGTGAGAGACATGGTCAAGTTCAGAGAGGGAAGGGAGAGTTTCAAAATGTTTTTTTTTTTATTTTTATTACAATACTTAATAGTGAGGAACAGTGGGTAAGGATCTCAGACTTTTATCTATTTAATCGGTAAACTCAACGGAAATGATATGGGGAAAAGGGAAAAAAGGGGAAAAGAAAAAGTGGTGAAGGAAAAGGGCTAAAATATAAGAGATGTACGTAGGATTTTTAGAGGAAGGAGAGGGGTGATATATGTATATATATATATATATATATATATATATATATATATATATAGGGAAAATTGTATGGCAAAGTGAAAAAGAAGTTTACATGTGACGCGTTTATTCCTTCAGGGATTCATCGGACTAAATTTGTTAATTTAGTCCGATGAAGTCATGAAAGACCAAACGCATTAAAAACAAAGTTCTTTACACTTGAATATCTCTCTCTGTTTCTGAGATGAATTATTATAATAATTTACATTATCTACATTATTCAAGAGAACATTGCCCTGTAGATAAAGAAATTGGTTAGATTCGGTGTATTGGCGACTGTATTGGTGAAAAAAAAAACTTGGAGAATTGAGTTAAAGGGTGATAACTGAGAAGCGAGAGGTACCTGGATTTAGAACAATCTACACCAGTGGCCGAAATAAGTAGTTCAGTTCGGAATTCCAATCACCCGAAGAAGCCTGGAACGTACAATGCGAAATTTTATCAGAAAGAAGAAAAAGACAATACTAGTTGCTAATGACATTGTGTTTGTTGTTTATAGACACTCTATTTCAATAAATTTATTTCATTTTATTGCTTTGAAAATGTCCACATTGGATGAAACGCGTCGGCTAAAACTACATTTTTTATATTGTCTTTTTTCCTTCACACACACACAGACACACACACACACATATATATATATATATATATATATATATATATATATATATATACGTGTGTGTTTATTTAGGCAGAACATTCTCTTTTAAGAAGGTCTGATGGAATACATTACAAATACTTTCTGCCAATTTTTAATAAAATACGTCCATAATCATGAATAACCTTCCATGTATTGATGTTAAATGATGACAGAAATATGCTACAGCTGTTGAAATTTCTTTTATTTTTAGGCATTATTTATTTTCAAGTACTTCGGTAATGAAAATAAAAGTTATTTAACATCCATGCACGAAAGCTTATTCATGACTATTTTATTAAAAACTAGCTGACATAATGTGTGCAATTTATTCAATCAGACATATATATATATATATATATATATATATATATATATATATATATATATATATATATATATATCGCTCGACTCTTCCGTCGAATCCGAAGTACGTGGGTCAAGCAGATCAGTTCACAACAGAACATGAGAATTGATTATGGTGGTGAAGATTTCGTGCAGGACCATCCACACTTTTTGAAGGGGCGAATACAGAGACCTGGTGCAGAAGGTCCCCAAAGGACACTCTGCAGGTTTTGAATTCTGAGTTGTCCTTCTCCTAGACTAGTTGCCATCCAAGGCTATAGAATCCAGTATGTCCTGCTATTTACGCATAGCTGGTGGAAGAAGAGGATTCATACCTTTCCCAAGGGTATTAGTACGTAAGTGAATGTAATGGATTCGACTTGAATTCGAACTCAGCTCTCGAGTCCTCAATCCAATCCGATATCCATATCCGATATATATATATATATATATATATATATATATATATCGGATATAATGGATATCGGCTTGGATTGAGGAATCGAGAGCCGAGTTCGAATTCCAGTCGAATCTTTACATATATATATATATATATATATATATATATATATATATATATATATATATATATATGTATGTATGTATGTATATTAATGTACAAATACAAGAGACACTAGAAGAGGCCTAGTGGAGATGATGCCGCAATGGCAGTGGGTGAATTGATATTTATCTGTAGGTCTGACCGCCCGCCCGGGTCCTGCACTCTATGAACACATTCAGTATGTCTTCAGGCGTTCGCTGGACCGATCGCCTTAAAAATGCGTACAGAGCACACATGAGAATAGCAGTTGATGTTGGCGAGGTTTACGCAGGATGATTATGACAATCGTTTTCGGCAATTATCATTCATTTTTTTTTAATAAAACGGTATTTTTCTATATTGAAATTATGATATTGACGATTTTGGTGGAAAACCAATTCATTGAGATTATCGATTGTTTTCTTTAATTTTCTGGACGCTCCCACAATAAACTATTAATTCAAATCATATCTGGTTGATGGAAAGCTCTCGGTCTAACCAATAATATATTTAGAATATTTAGAATGTTATAATATGGACATACACTAGAAAAACTCTGCCATAGTAATCGATATCCATCATCAAGTTCTATGGTTGCTTCCTTGCCAAATTTATTTGCATATAATACTACTACGCCATTCTATGGTGCTTTGAAGACGTTGAGAATTTAATAGATAAATTGCTCATTCCACGCTGATGAAGTAGATATGAATGAGATATACATATGAGGAATTAGCCCCGGTACCAATATGGACGTGAATGAAATGGGAAAGCTCTCCATCTTCATCCCTCTTAACAAATGCAACTTAACGAAATAGAAACAAAACTGGGTCCACCCTAAATAATTGAACTCCATGAGATAGAACGTTGTGTGTTCGATCCAACCAAATATAAATCTGAATGAGATATACAGATTAGGATTCCGCCCCACAAATTTCGGGCTTAATGCGATAGAAACATTTTTCTTCCCGGTTTCCGAAAAAAAAAATTGCGGATTTCCCCACCCACCAATGACAGGCCTCTATGTGATTTGCACTGTCCACTGGGAGAGGATGTGATAGAAATATGTGTGACCTCTTTCCCCAATATTCTACCGTCCTTACAAAATGGCGGCTATGGCATAAAACGATTCGAATCACACAACCACAAGATGAACTGACTGGGGTAAATAGATTGGTATTACCCCATGCTAAAACATGAACCAGAATGAAATGGAAAGATACAAGTTGTTTTAGCCTACCTACGTACGTACGACAATTGGAATGACACCATTCCCATATGTACAGTAGTAAATACAGTATGTGTGGATTCGCGGTCTACAGTTGGAGATATGGCCTCAGCTGGGCTGGTTAAGCTTTCTGCCTCCGGGCAGTGAGCATCCCCAGACACGGCTATGCCGAAGGGCAGAGGCTCGTTTCGGGAAACACCTATTCAGGGAATTTTTGGTTGACCTTACGGGCTCGGATACCCCACATTATATTCGGCCTTGCACCACATCTGACTGCGTGGGGCAGTTGGTAGATACCTTCTGCGGTCTAGAGTTGGAGATTCATTGAGGAATTCCCTTGACTCATTTCTAGCAGATGATTACTTCTTCGTCGCGCAACTGGCGAATGTTATATGGGATGGTCTTGTCGTATTATCGTTCATGACTAAACTTCGAGTTTATTATCTATTCAGTAACCTTTCCCAGGTTAGAAAACACAGGTAATTCAAGACTAACCAGAACCTGGCATTTTCCTTCGAACATTTTACGGAAAACAACTTTGATGTCTTTTTTGGTTTTGTTTGTTTTTTTTTTTAATCGAATTAACCCCAAACAAGGCAGTAAAGTCACTAAGATAGGATCGGCTACTAGATTTGCAAGAATTAGAAAACATAAATATTACTAAGAAGCTAGAACAATAGAAGTGTAATTAGAAAGAACGTAGACAGCGACTCAGATAGCATTTAAATTTCTGAAGATATATGTTGACTGGAAAGCATAGCGCCAGCAGGTATTTCTATCAGCGGGAAGTGGAAGTAAAGAAACGGTTTGCACAGAACTTATGGTTGCATGTAACCAACTCAACTGTAAAATGAAACCTCATTGCCAGTATCGTACTTTGTTTAGATCAATAAAATTTAGATTCCATTGTAAGGATACGATGATATTATTTATAGAAACAGCACAGAAAGACATGTTTACGACAGTAACTGAAACCGAGATGCCAGGTCAGGACCAATAATATTGCCGATTCTTCGTTTGATTTATCAAGAATCTCTAAATATATAGCAGGAGCACTGGACCATATCTGGTTGGAATATTATAACCATGGACGAATGGTACAATTATAGATATGTAAGATCGAAAGGTATCTTAAATAATATATACTCATTTCGGAATGTTACATTGAGTTGTTGATATTTCCAATAAGATTTAAAATAGCTGATTAATAAATTATGGAAAGAGATGTGTGTAGGTTCATTACCATTACTAGTTTAAAAGCCGCAATCCGTGGAGATTCTTAAACCATATTCTTCGGAGGGTTAATTGAGAAATCTAGAAAAAGCAATGATAATTTTAAAGAAATAACTTTAACTTCTTCAGTTGACTGCATGAAACATTAAAAATGCACTTTAACTCTGACTCGGACTGTAAGTCCATATCCGGTAAAAAGAAACAAATTCCGATTTGGGGCCGAAATTCTAATTCAAGTTGAAAACTTTGTTCTTTAAATTACGAACTCTGCGGAACCTCAAAATCTTACGTCACGAAACCTCTCAATTTAACTCTTATTCCTTGGCATTTTGAAGAAAGAAAATTGATTTCCTTAACTCACAAAGTATGAGAGATATTTTAATCTGAATTTAAAACAAAATCTTTGCGTTACTTTAAACTCAATATAAATGAAAAAACTTTTAAAAATCACTAAGATTTTCAGCTACAGTGTAACCCGGATATGAGAGACCCGGATATAAGAGAAATTTTCACTGGTCCCAAATTAGAGCCTGTGTTAATGTATATAAATTAGACCAAACCTGGATATAAGAGAAACCCGGATATAAGAGACTTCTCCAGTCCCGACAACTCTCTTATATCCGGGTTACTCTGTATTTTAAAATTTTAAACTCTCACCACATTCGGACAGAAATCGCATTACTGGAATATTCAAGCAGCAGATGATGGAAATATTTTCCATTCCGAGATAATCCTCATTCCAAATAGGTACACTATATGTATGTATAGCAAGTGTGTCCCGAGTTAGAGGATTTTCAGACACACGGACTGATAGATAGAATTTGTCGTTTATTTATTCACGAGCCTAGAAGCCGACCCCCGTGTCGACATTAGAGTAACTCCTGCGGAGAGTTTTTAGGCCTTTGGCCTTTTACCTTCAGCGTCTTATGTACGTAAATGATATAATAATTTAGAAATATTATTTTTTATCTTTATTCGATACCTTTATTCGGCATAATCTTTCTTCGTATACACAACTGATCTCCTTCGTTTGCTTACATTTATTTTGGGCACAATTTTTATTTTCTTTTAAAATGATCATTTTTTTATGATCCTATCACATAAAGTCCGTCTTAAAATACATTAGGGAACTCGAACTATGTAATATTTCAAATACATCACAGTACGCATGCTAGAAAAAGAAAAAAAAACAGAGCAACGTTTTAATTATGATTAAATGCAAAGAAAAATATTTGAAAAAACAAATGTCTTTACTTAGAATTTCTTGTATTTTTTAGTCCATTTGTATACTTCAATGCCTTCTTTTTCGAGGTAACGTTTTCTTTTTTCTTTCGGATACTATATGGCATAAGTTCTTCCGGACATCATGTGAGGTAATATAAGTGTATTAAATTACAGGAGAAGGATAGAAGAGTAGATGAAGGTATTTATTGTTTGTTTTGATATCTAATCTCGTTAATGCGTAGAATTTAAAATCTCCCCACCTCATTCAGGCTCCGTTTTTATAGCGAAGGGAGATAACATTTCCTGAGAAGGGAGGTAACCGTGGAACAGTCAAAAACTGTTAATTCAGGATGTTTCTGACAAGCTGATATCGAAAAACAAACAGACGGACACACGTGCACTGTAATTTATTATTATAAATATATCTTGCATTTTCGGTATGGAAAGCCGTTAATTCTGTTCCCGATTTCCGATTTGGTCTTTGCAATTGAGACTCTAATTTCATATCTACCAGTGGCACTAGCATCAACTAGTGATCATTCTGTTGCACATAACCTGTGACATTTAAGATATACTGTTGCTTTCATCATGATAATATATAATGACGCCTTCATCATAGCAAGTGGTTCTTATACTAGCTCGCCTTCATTCGATTTTGGCGTGAAATAATTCTGCAATTAACTTTATTTGCAGCTGCATTTTTTCACGAAACATCAGACCTCTCATAACCAATTCTATAGATTTCCACTGAAATGTAGGCTGTTTCTTTATTCATGAAACGCTTACGCCAAATTCCCTAATTCTAATAAAGGTACATTGTTTTATCATTCAATATGATATTAATCCAGGCAGCTGTATTCCACAGTTACAGCTTCTTGAACCAATTTGCTTCCAATTTTTTTTTAATTAAATTTGGTTCCCAATGTTTCATGGGCTCATTCTGTCCATATTCTCGAAGGATACGCTTAATTGTATCAATTGACGCAAAAATGGATACCTCATATTCATTATTTATTTGTTCTAGAGTTTTCTTGGAGTGAGATATTGATTCACTAATTACTTTCAGAGTGATCACGTCTTTGTCGATTCGAAACATACATCGAGAATATTCCTGAGATACCTCTCATTCGAAATTCAAGCTTCTACTCATACGTATACTCGTATTCTCCATCTATTCTTCCTTGTTTCCCTGGATTCTTTCTCCAGGATTCAAATCAATGGAATGATGCTGTCCTTCGATGTTTAAATTTTAAGTAGATGAATAAATTTTAAAAAAAGACGTCTTCTTGTGAAAAACTCCATATTATTAACGAAATCATTAGAAGGAAAATAAAGAAAAGAAACGAACTCGTTGGAAATTTTTACACAACGATATTTCGATTTCATTTTGCATTTTCTAGGCTCATTAAGAAATTTTAATACGAATATAACTTCGAAATCGACATCATATACATTGTAAAATTGTTGTATTCGAGGGAAGTTTACTGAATAGAATAAGCAAACCAAGGTTCGTAATGAACAATAATACATAGGACAAGAACAACAGATATAAGATTCGCCAGGGGCACGTAGAAGAAGTAGTCAACTGCTAGAAGTGAGTTAATTTAATTCCACAATGAATCTCCAACTGGAGGATATCTACCAACAGCCCCACGCCATTAGGCATAGCCTCGTCTGGGGATCCTCTTTGTCCGGTGGCAGAGAGTTTGACCAGAACTGCTGGAGACGAATCCCCAAATTCACGCGATCAGATGTGGCACAAGGCCAAATTTATTGTGGGGAATTTGAGCCTGTAGGCTCGGCCAAAAATTCCTCGTAGAGTCCATGTAAAATAGAGTCGGGTAGCTGTTTTCTGAGACTTGACTCTGCCATCTCTGCCACTGAACATACCACACAGCTGAAGACGAAACTCCAACTGCAGACCAACATACAGTATTTACTACTGTATTTATGTTAATGGGGACATACCCATTATCATCCATGGGTATACCACAACAAAAAGATAAGAACAAAATACAGCAATTAATAAACTGACACATATGACAAAGTATGATTTAGCTCATCATATTTTATTTTTACGGGTCTTTTTTTTCGTGTTATGGATATACTAGCTTTTGCCAGTGGGATTGAAAACTAAACATATACACCTATAACATATTCTCTTATTTCGGATCATTCATTCATGAACTTTCCTACGAGATATTCTTAAACTTAAACGGGCTTTTATTATAATACTTTTCTAAGCGTAGCATAGATTTTTCCCAAAGACGAAGGTATGAGGCGCCTACTAGAAATCACTATTCATTTATAACTGATCTAGCGAGACAAGCTTGCTAACCATTACACTTCTTCGATGTTCATATAGATTCTAAAAGCGCAGGTCACATGTAGACCAAAAACGAAAGTGACGTGTGCCCATTGATGATTGAACAGGCTTTTATTTTTATTTGAACGACAAAAACTCAGTAGTGATTAGTTAGTGAGGAAGGAACTCACTATTCACTCGTTATTGTTCGAGCGAGACAAGCTTGCCAACAATTACACCATGTCGATATTCCTTGCGATTCTCTAATCTCATGGTCAGATGTTGCACAAGACTGAAAGTGTGATGAACCCAATGAGGGTTTTCTTGTTGTTTTTTACATATGGGCAATGAAAACTCAACAAAGATTATTTTGTTGTGTGACGTCACCCCGTGGCCTCTCTGCCCCACACTCCGTCTATCCTGCGACGACCAATGTGACTTGGTATTGGTCACGGCACCAAATGTGACGTTCTAACGTTTTGCTGATTCGGATGGGAATCGGGTTAGATTCAGCCTTGTCGTTGCCAGCTCGCCTCCTTGGTTACCGAAGTAACTGCTTTGATTTCTAGTCTAACGTACCCACGTTGTGATTTGATCTTAGGTAGACGAAATCAATCAGTCGCCGGGCCGTAATGCAAGTCGGGCCCGAAGAAAGATAATACGTCACAAGTATATGTAAAAGAAAATAAAGTAACAACTCGAAAAGTTTAAATGTGTTAAAAAAGAATAACAATATTTTATATCTGGTTGCTGAATACAAGACTGCGTCTTTCTCCCAACCCGCTTATATGGATTCGTGACACTTTGTGTTTGTTAGGCTAGTCTTAACTTCTAAATTGTTTTTTTTTTAAGAAACTGGTTTTTTGTGTATCTTCAGGCGATATTCGTAAAACTTGTTTTGGTGGTGTGAGTCTAAGTCGTTCTTCAAAAATAAATTATTCTTGGTTAGAAGTTGAGGTCGTGATGCGTGGATCTTCAGTCAGCTCCCTGTGAGGCGGGTCTCAGAGCATACAGCTCAACCGCAACTAACTTCTCTCTGACTCAACTTCCAACTCAACTACTTGCTTCTATCTCGTCTACTCGCTGCGACTCTGCTTATATGGACGCCGACCAAAACCGGGGTGGGCCTGTCGGGGTTTGAGGTTGCTTGATAATTCTAAATCCACAATAAGGATTTTTCTTTGTTTTCGGACAAAAAAAAAATTATTACTTTCCATTTTTGGAAGTCCATTACTTTCTACTTTAAGGGAATCGTCCTCCCAAATTCTTCCTTTCTCATATTGGTATCTCATCCAATCCCCTCAGATGACGTCAACAGGTTTCCTCTCTCTCTTGCAGTGGCATCTCACACCAATCCCTTCTGGGGGCGTCAACAGGCCTCCCCTCCTTCTTCATAGTTTACCTTCGCCTACCGCTCACGCAACCCTTCAGCCAATAAAGGCTCAGCAGCGTGGTTGTTTGCAATTATCGCTCAAAAGAGAAAAAAAATTATCTTCCTTTTTTTTTCTTTCTTTTTCTTCCTAGAGCAGACCTCCCACGATAGTGGTGTGGTCCCTAATATCTATCTTAACAGAATGTCACCTGGCATAGTGTCGCTAATTAACTATCATGATATCAAACTTTTATCATGTCCAGCTCTGACGTAAAACAGGTGTTTTTTCCCAAAACAATGACATCTCCGAAAGATAGTTAATGGTTTATTCTTTTCCTCTCTCTCTTGGGTGGCATTCAGCTGAAGTTTTTCTCGGTCAATGCGAGACCTAATAAATATCATCTCCCTGCTTCTGTTTCGTTGGGGCCACTTGACTAATTTGAAACTCCCACCACCGCCATGGGGAGACGGCTATCCTCTATTTGCCGCCTCGTAACATAAATTAATTTCATAGATCCGATATCTTACGAATAATTATTTCATCTTTTTCACGCCTTAATTATTTCTCGCTTTTCATTTTCACGCGACCGCTAAATAGTGTCACAGTTGCATTAAAACTATTAGAGACTTTAGTGAATATTTCGTCAACCAAAAATTTAATAAAATAATTTGTATATAGCAACACATCAATTATTATCAAATAAGAATAGAAAATATTTTTTAATAGACACAACGTTTTCTAAAACTACTTAAGTGAGATTATAAGAAAGGAAATATCCAGTTTTTTTTATGCGTAATGTAGAACGTGGGTATTTTCTTTATTTCAAGTTTATATAGAGTTTTTAAATGTGTACATAAATCCAACATGCTATGACTATGTAATGAGTGTTCGATTCAGCGAAGTGTGTGTTCGAAGCGTTCATTGAATAGAGTCGACAAAGAGGATTGAATTAATCTTTCATTACGTTTCTCTAGCATTCTAATATATTTTCCGTTTAGAAGGACTTAAGGTATATAAAAGTTGTCCATAATTTTTATTGTCCGAAAATTTTAGAGGTTTCCAAAAGCGCTTGGGTCAATAAAAATAATGGACAATTTTTATATTCCGTAACTATCAGCATGGCCCGGCGCTGCCCGTGCTTGATTCAAAAATCGTACGACTCATACAGAAATCGCTTTCACTTCAGTTAAAATGTTTTTGCCCTTTCTTGCCTTTAAAGGAGTGCCCTTTGCCATGCTGATGTTGCTACATGCCTTACTTCTTTCCTATCTCACACGGCGAATTTTTCTAAGCTCTATACTAAACATTAAATCTGTTACGAAAAAAAAGAACTAAACACATACTTTTTCACACCCAACCCAGTTCTGCGGAATCAGAATCAACGTTGAGTTTAAGCAAGCGAATGATCCAATTGGAGTAAAGTGCCATGCAGATTTAAATTTTTCCGACTTGTGATGAATGCAGCTATCGATTTTTTTGCATGCTAGCATGCTAGTTAACATTCGTGTCAGTCAGCTGTTGGCACTCATGCTGGCCAATAGAATCTTCCTGCCTATTCGTGGCAACCAGCTATAGGCTCTCACTCTGGCAAGTAGAAAATGGCCGCAAACTACATGAAAATTACCGTAGAAGCATGAAAAAATCGATTATTTCCACTATCGATGGGAGTTGGGAAATGCAAGTTCGGTCTTGGCCTTGGAGCATGTGCATGTAAATTTGGGTGCAAAACCGTCGAAAATTGCGGCCGTGCATTCGTTACACACACACACACACACACACACACACACACACACACACACACACACACACACACACATCCTGCTAAAATTAATTAAATCTTCCTTGTAGCCCGTACTCAATGAAAGATATCGCTCTGTCTTGAAGCGTCCATTTGTCATTATAATGGATATACATAAAATAAAATGCTCCCTTGATATTGGTAATGACAAGAATACGAAAACTTTTGGCCGATATTTGGACTCCATGAATTTAAAAATTCTCTCGCAATTTAACAAGACAATTATCTAGAAAGCAGAAAATCTACTTCTAGTCTAGAAATTTTAATATAGAGTGTCCTATATTATGGTTCTTTACTATGCATGCATAAACAACGAATTTAATATTATTTTGTGTGCTTCTGTATGCCTCATATTTTGATTAAAACTCGGAAATTGACGCGCGGAAAGTGTTCGAATTATTAGGAAGCCTTTCAAGCACGATACAATGAGTGAAGCCCAGATAAAATTTTGCTACCAACCTTTTAAATTTGGACGTGAATCCGTTGATAAACTCCAGTATGATGAACAGTCAGAAATGTTGAACTCGGGCAAACTGTAATGTAATATTATTAGTGATTGACAGTGCAATAATGAAAAAAAATACGGGTATTCCATAAATTGCCTGCAATAGATCCAGCCATCTTGACTATATCCACAGACTATACTATAGGCGTGTTGATATTTGTCTTTCAAAATACTGTATAATTCACGTCTGTCTGCTCCCTCAATTCCAAATACGTCTTTATGTGATGACAAAAACCCCATTAAAGAATTTCTTTTGGGAATTTACTTTCTACTTATCATATCAGTCTGTAAATAATTTAAGATTGCCAACAGATCCTTTGTCCATTTTAATTCTTAACTCCATGCAGTGTGTGAATAGGGATTTTAAATTTGACATACTTTTGGAGGCACAAATAATATAACCATTATCAGAGCGGAAAGTGTATCAAGCATACCCGGTTCAATTCCAGCTCGTTTTTTTCTTCATTCTCTTCATATTAATCCTCTTGAAAAGGGCATACATGCATTTTCCCCACGCTAAGGGTAAAATAACTGTGTTCTCTTGTTTTCAATTGAAAGCCTGTCTAGAAGAAAGAAAATTCAAACCCAGCCTTGAGAGGGACGTATGGCTCCATTAGACTATATAGCGTAAGACACACTACTGTTTCTAGTGTTCTTAAAACCCTAAGTGAAACAAGACTCGTAATATGGGCAGTCGCAGGAAAACACATGGGTGGTAGGGTCGTCTTTTGTCTGACAAACCTGGCTGTTGCGATAGTTTGGCAAAACAGTTTGCACAAAACGAGAAGTATGAATTCGATCGTTTCTTGTTAATACGATGGTCACACAGTATGCAAACTCCTTTAGATGCTCCTCATTACCGACTGTCTAAACCAAATATAGAATTGGTGCTTACGCATGCAGACATAGGAACGATCTGATAGACTCCCAAATTATGTCAAGGTGGTGCAACAAACCTCAAGACATAACCAACGGTTGGTTCACTGGATGCCCCATACTTGTGCCACATCTAAACTGCACTTAGAAAATCATTATAATAAACGGTTCAATACCACTGTGCTCGAATTAGGCTTTCTTTATATTTACATCGGATTTAATAATAATCCGGGATAAATATACCAAAATATGGCAGCCGCTTCCGTTCCATAATAAGATAGAAAGATGCAGGTTCTACCTCATCGAAATTGGACCTAAATGAATGAGCAAGATGGTGGATCCGATCTAGAATATAGATTTGAATAAGACAGAAAGTTGTGGGTTTTATTCGATTGATCTCATCATTATATACTCCGTTCGGAACTTGGAGCGCACACTATCCATTTGTTTTGTAAAACGTGTCATCCAGTAGATAAACCATAAAAAAGATTTCTTGTAAAATATAGTAGTTCAATCCATACGTTTATTCGACGAATTTGTTCATTTGGAAAAATATCCACGACTCGCTTAAAACAGAAAATAAATATTTAAAAAAATACATATATTTCGCTATATCTCCCTCATAACATGCGTTTTTGTAAATCTGCAATAACGCACTTATTAAAATGGATTCCGCTTGAGAATGTTCTCCAAATATCATTGGCCCCATGCTTTTAAAGAACGTCGTTTGTGTTTTTGTTTGTATAGCTAATTCTTTTCTTCTCCTGTTGCGTTTTTTGATCCAGAGAAATTCGAATGTGACATAGATATTGGAATACATATGGTAGCAATCATTTCAAAAGTCTTCGAGAAGAATTTTGGCGGCATAGATTTTTACAAAGAAAAAAAAAATATATATGATCGATATTATGTCGTAAACAATAAAAATGCTGAGAAGGTGACATATTTAAATGGAAAAAAATGTAATTTTAAAAGGACGAATTTTCTGATTCGGTTCCTTCGAGTAAAGCAAATGATATTTTTTAAATGTTTACTTACAAAAAAACGCATATGTTTGTTCCCGAAGAAAAATAAGTAGATAAAACATGATAGGAATGCCTATAAAGATATCTATAGCTATATCAGGCAGACAGACAAACAGACAGACATTATATATTTGCTTCGTTGACGAGTCAATCTCTTATGCAGAACCTTGCTCTGGAAGATTTATCTTCGTTAAACAAGATCAGTAGTCTCAAACAATCTGTTTCGTTGACATTAGACTTCGTACAGTGAATTGTATATATATATATATATATATATATATATATATATATATATATATATATATAGCTATTGTTGATATTTTATATATTTATCACTTTGAATATTATTCTCACGAATACTCATAGACGCTCCTTTTCCCGGATATAACGAGTTCCCTCTAATCACGAAGTTGGAGTGCAGATTTTTCTTTCATAATATAGATTATTAATTAAAAAAAATCTGATACTGCATCTCTCTCCCTCTCTCTCTTTCTCTCTCTCTCTCTCTCTCTCTCTCTCTCTCTCTCTCTCTATATATATATATATATATATATATATATATCATTCGCATATAGGTCTGTTTAAGTGTTTCTCAGGTCTATATATATATATATATATATATATATATATATATATATAGAGAGAGAGAGAGAGAGAGAGAGAGATAATAGTATCAAATCCGTAAGTGGTAAGGATCATACAAGTATGTATTTTAAATATAAAATATTAAAAGATATATCCATGAAGAGAGCTCACTTCGTTTATATACATAGCAATATGTTATACACCAAGAAGGAAAAACTTAACATATCAACGAAGAAGTTTTTCCTTCTTGAGATATATATATATATATATATATATATATATATATATATATATATATATATATATCGGGTATGCCAATTCTGTGGCAAAATTTGTCGCAGTTTGGCTGGCCTGAAGAGTCACCTGCGAATTTGAGCGGAGTGGAATCGGGGTGAGGACATGAAATAAAGGAGGTGGTCACGCTGAAACCGAGAGGGCAGCCACGATATATATATATATATATATATATATATATATATATATATATATATATATATATATATATATATATATAAGCAAGGCGCCAAATACTATTAAAGCACAGTGGGTTACATGTAGTGCAATAGAATTGGAACACTTTAAAGAAGAAAGGGAAAGAAATATTCAGGGTTCACGGAGGCAGAAAATGCCGAATGACATTGCAATATCCGATCTATTGAAAATCCTACTTCTGTTAGATTCTATGTAGGATGTACAAAGAACGAGTTTAAATTAAGTTGTAATCAACACTAAAGTTCCTTCAGTAATACTCAATACCGCAGCCAGACATCCTTATCCAAATATTTCTGGCATTTAAAAGAAACCAATAAAATATCAGCAGTAAATTGGACATTAATAAAAAAACAAAACCTTTCAGATCTTTAAGTGACCCATGTCCTTTGTCCATACATTAAAAGTTAAATATTATTAAGTTTCTGAAAAATAAAAAAAATATTATTTCAAAGAAATCAAATAGCAAGTTTTTGTAGACATTGACAAATATTTCCTTATAATATAGCTAATATAAAAAAATAACATATTCATATTTGAATAACATTTTTAGAAGTATATAATTAGATTCTAATATATTTATTTTAACATTACAATATACGTACCCATTTAGTAAATAAATTATATATAATATCTTAAGTCGGTATTAATAAAAGTATAAATGTTAAAAATATGGATAAATATTTGAATGCCACTTTTGAAGAATCCTAATTGAAATTTATAAAAATAAAAATTAGATAAAATATAAAAAATAAAAATGCCAAATGTATTGCTACTGAAACCCAGACGATGTTTTCGAACATAGACACTACCACAAATTTCTACTTGGATAAAGAAAGTTTGGATCAACAGACAGATACTCCAGCCCCCACTTTGACTTGACCGACTTGAAGCTACAATACAATACAATAGATTCATGGGTTTTCTAAAAAAATATATATATCTTAACACCCCTAAAATAAAATGATGGAATTTTCCAACATCTCAAAATATCAAATTTGTCTTGACTTATAATTTAAGTGAATCAATTTCAAAAAAGTTATTCTTAGCATCGCTGATAATGGAACGAAACTGTGTATGATTGAATGTAAATTGAGGATTCTTTTTCGATCCATTGGAATTTCAGTGTTGCGATGATTATATATAAAAAAGAACAATTATAATATTATGGGTTCGGGTTTCTCCACGCCCGAAGGCAGAGAGTTCAACGGATCTGCCGGTCAGCCGGTCCGCCGACTTCGGACTGAACTTTCTGCTTCCTCTTGAGGCGCAGTATTTATTACGTATGGAATATTCCATTATGTTATTATGGGTAAGGTCCCATAACAATAACCTGCTGTATCGAGAACTGAATTTAAAAATAAATGCTAAGAACTCTGAATTATGCACACACACACACACACACACACACACATTTTTGTTTAAGATTTGAAGCATTGTATCTTAGAAATGATTAAATCTATCTTACAGGAATTCTCCGAGGGTTATATAACTCTATTGGAATCTATATCGAACAATAAGAATGTATAATTACAGATGAAATCGATCATAAACGGAAATGATATGTTCATTATTAATTAATCATAGCTAAGTATTGGAGCTCATGAAGTATTGAAATAAAGTTCAAATACAGACACACACTTAGATAGATAAATAGTGCAAAAATATATACAAAAGATATAGAGGGAGTAAGGGCTTACAGAGATAAATGTATTTGAGGATAGATAGATAGATAGATAGATAGATATTATTCCTGTTATGATCCAGGTTAGGACCAAGGAAGAACAACACGAACACAAGAGTAGAAAATAACGAAGATATATTACACGAAATAATAATACAAGATGTGGTAGGTGTTAGTATGACTGTCAGTCTGGTTAGGAGTGAACTACTATCGGCTCGACTGGATTCGGTATCTAGCCACCACCCCCACGAGGGTTGCATATGGCAAAAGGCCGAGTTTAATGTGGGTTTCCCGAGCCCCTAGGCTCGGCCAAAAATGCCCGTAGAACCCGTATAAACGGGATCGGGTTGGTCAACCATCCCAACCTAGACTCTGCCCTTCGGCGGAGCCTCGTCCGTGTTCCTCTCTGCTCAGAGGAAGAGAGTTCGACCGTCAAGCCGAGAATCTCGGCTTGGTTCGACCCTCTCTCTTGAGAGGCGTCGTATACATAGTCTTAGGAAGAGTTCATTCTGTAGTTATAGGTAAGGACCCATGATAATTCCAGGATCATATTCCAAATTATTTACGATGAACTACGCCCTCTCTAATCTTCTAACTTTTTTATCATGGAGTAAACAGATGCTTCACAGGTTTCACGTACGATTACATTTTCAAATATTTTCTCATTGTTTTTGAACTGTCATAGGTGTAACTCCTCTCTCACGGCCCAAACAACTTATGTATTGAGTTTGATCTTTTTAAATTGATATCTTTAGCTCTAAATTGAAATGATGATACCTCTTTCTGTTGTGGCCTCCTTATCCAGTTTTCCATTCTACAGTTCTCTCTTTTTTAAAACTTATTCTTCGATATTTTGATGGTTCTTGAATGGAAGCCAGAGTATGAATGTTGATACCACTGCTGAATGCCTGAATGATGTTTTTCTTCTAACCATTGCTCATTTAGGAACTGTCACAAAACAATTTTAATCTCTTCTTTTCAAGCTGAATAAATCAAATTATTTTTCAATGAATCTTACAACAAATGGTGTCAAGATGACTAAACACTCAATTTGTTTAGTAACCTTTTAGATATTAAACATTTTATGGGATAGTGTTATGCTGTTACAAGATTTGGACAATTTTGCTGTCGTAACCTGTATATATATATATATATATATATATATATATATATATATATATATATATATATATATATGTGTGTGTGTGTGTATGTGGGTGTGTGTTTGTGCCTGTGTTTGTGTCTGTGTGTGTCTGTATATATATATGTTTGTATATATATATATATATATATATATATATATATATATATATATATGTGTGTGTGTGTGTGTGTGTGTGTGTGTGTGTGTGTGTGTCTGTTTTTGTGTTTGTGTGTTTGTGTGAAATTGTATTCATGCGTGTGTGTGTGTATGTGGGTGTGTGTTTGTGTCGGTTTTTGTGTCTGTGTGTGTCTGTGTGTTTGCATGAAATTGTATTCATTCGTGAGTGTGTATGTGGGTGTGTGTTTGTTTCTGTGTTTGTGTCTGTGTGTGTCTATGTGTTTGCGTGAAATTGTACTCATGCGTGTGTGTGTGTGTGTGTGTGTGTGTGTGTGTGTGTGAGAGAGAGAGAGAGAGAGTGCGTGTGCGTGCACGTTTATATGTGTGGGGGGGCATCCAGTATACCCTTCTGATAGTCCAACATTTTGTCACATGAAAATATGTTCTTTAACCTATTTTCTACAAGTTTTTTTTTTTTCTCCACGTGTGAAGTCCTTCCTCAGATTCATGTGGTTGAATAGGCTATTACCCTACTCTGTTGGCCTAATGCCTGTTGATAGAAGGCCGTTGTTGTACCGTTGGGCGAGCAAGTCTCTTTTCAGTTCATTTGCGCAAGTGAATGTAACATACCCGACTGGAATTCGAACACGTTTCTCCGATTTTTGATCCCGAGCTTTTATCCATCACACCACCCGCACATCCAAACACTTGACATTCACATGAGTTTACGCATTTACGTACTGACCATACTCAACATTGCTTAACTTCGCTGATCGGATGAAAAACCGGTTCTTTGAACGTGATGTGGTTGCGAATCGCACATAACAAGAAAAAAGTTTCCAAATAAAAAATAAATGAAAGAGAAAAATATTTTGATGCCAAAAATGAATAATCTATTCAGTTTTCACAGTCATCAAATTTGGGCATATATTATTTATTTTCTTCCGATCAAATTAGTTTGGTTTTTCAACGTTGACTTTGGAACCACCGGTAGAACAAGGAAAAGTTGAAGAATTTATTGAGTCTTTCAAAGAATTCCCTCAGTGAGAACTGATGTATCTTGCATTCAAACGGCAATTCTGAATCAATTACAAGGAAACTGGTACGGAAGACATTCTCATTTGGCTTACTCCCGTTAGGATAATTCTCCTAAAATTTGTAGCAAATGCTGTTTGAGAACTAGCTGAGAAAAAATTTGGAATACCGATATTTCGAAAAAGAAACAAAATCACGGTCGTCCTCCAAACTTTTAACGAAAGAAATACCAGGAATCTCCACTATAGTGCAGATGCTGATTTGGACAGTGAAAAAAAGCCTTAGTTATGAGCGGAAACTTTCCCAAGAATGTCTTTCAAGAGTTTAGATATTATTTCTTCAATTGCATCATTCTTTGAAGACTCGGTGCTTAGCTAGCAGAGCTACTTAAATTTGCTAATGATGTCACATATTTTCTCGAATTACAAAGAAAAAAAATACATCAAATGAAGACACTAGATATTAAAGCATGGAACTTTCAGAGTGACACACTTGTACCTTTCTCTGTTTTATGACCATTGACTATGTGTTGCGAACTTCACTTAATAAACATCATCATTTACGTTCTAATATATCATCAAGACTCTCGAGCCGATATCCTGCAAAGTATTGACATATATTGACTATGCAGATGACTTAGCTATCACTGTAGACCAATGCAAAAGCTCTCCTAAATTACCTAGGAAATTCTGTTAACGATGTTGCATTCTATATAAATGTTAGTGTCCGGTTCCTTGTACTACGGTGATAGTCCAAGGCAGAACCAATAAAGAAGAACTCGAATACGGATAAAGAATAACACAGATATATTACAAACAGGAATACATACAAAGAGGTAGAAAGCGTTAGTACGAACAATCAGGTTTAGTAGTAATTGTCTGAACGCGACTCTGTTCGGACTGCCTCCGACTCGACTGACTGACTCGCTCTGACTGACTGACAGACTCCCGACGGACTTCACTCCAAGCTTCAGACTGAACCGAATGCAGAGAGTTCAACCGATCAGCCGGTCAGCCGGTCGTCCGACTTCGGACTGAACGGTATTTAGTCACCCCCCCACGAGGGCATCATGTGGCACAAGGCCGGTTTAACGTGGGATCTCCGAGCCCGTGGGCTCGGCTAAAAATATGCCTTTTGAACCCGTATACACGGGTTCAGTGTCGATTTACCTCCCCGAAAGAGACTCCGCCCTTCGGCATGGCGTCTTTCGGGTTCTTCCCCGCCCGAAGGAAGAGAGTTCAACCGATCAGCTGATCAGCAGTCATCTGAAAATCTGATCTACCAGATAACCTCAAACGTAACTTCTTTTGCGCCACTGTAGAATCGGATTAATATATCGTATCACAATCTACATACATACATACATACATACATACATATATATATATATATATATATATATATATATATATATATATATATATGCATGTTGCATTAAATAATATAGACAAGTTTTGTCTATTTATTTTAAGTAAGTCCCTTTCATATTGTTTGATAATCTTAATGTTATTATCATTGAAAAACGAGAGGAAATCACCATATTGATATATGTTTTAATCCTATCTAAGCTTTAGGCTTACATAAGCCATTATCAATGTTGACTGTTATATTTCAATATATCAAACAATACACGGACAAAACAATAATGATAGTCTGTTTTTGTTGCGTGAAAAATTTCAAAGCAACGACAAACTCGTGTATACGAGTCGTTGGAGCGAAAATCGCATTGCAGCTCGTGATGTCACACAGGACCACGCGAGAGGGAAAACGATAAATATTAAATATGGGAATCTGTTGCTATAAACCATTGGCTTCTGTTATCAATTATAGGCATTCATAGTTTATTTTCTTTAGGTTAGGTCTCAACTGTTTTATGTATATAGCTTCAAGAATTTTTAGTTTCCTCGCGTCTTTCAATGATAATGTTATTAAGCTTATCAGACAATATGAAAGGAACTTACTTAATATATAGATAAGTTTTATCTATTTATTTTATGTTTGTGTGTGTTTAATCTGTTTGTTTTTTTGTATTGAAACCATATTTTACAAATATAGAATTTCTTCGTATATTTATGAACTGACCCACTGACTTAATATTAAAACGTGCCTGGCAACTAACACTGTATTAAATAAGAATTGTACCAAACGAGAAGAAAGATAAAAAAATATTTATTATGAAAATAGATTTTTACTTTCAAAGACAAAATGATTAATGTTTTTCACTTTTATTATGAAGATTGGGTACATTTAAAAAACAGTTTCGAAAGAAAATTCTTAATTTTCTTATCGTCTTTACTTTTACATATTAGCGAATATCAATATCTTTGATTTTTTTTCTTCAACTTACACATGCTATCCATTTTAGATTTACTCTTCGAAAAAGGATTGTCGTCGCTAGAACCTGCAGATTTCATTGATATGAGAAACGTGTGGAATGAAGAAGACGGTTAAGACATATTTAAACATGTTTTACCGCCGAAATGAAATCTCTATTATCTCTTTACAGCAATTCTGAATATTGTGAGGTTTTATCGCTGGGATCGAAGTCACAATTTATCAATTTATCAATAATATATTTGCTGGCCTGATTTTCAATTAACTCCATAATTAGCGCAAACCAATGAGATACAATTCCTTTTTCATTTGTGCTTACCCTAACTGAAATCTGTGTTAACCAATCCATTAAACTCATCCGAAATTATTGACATAACATTGGCACGAGAATAAACAATACGAAGAAAATGAAATATACTGAGACGTTCCTTTTTTTATATCATCTCTACGATTGGAGCCGGCAAACTTTTGTCTTGGTCTAGAGGTTTAAAGAAAAACAGCTATCATATTATTTAAACACGGTTCTTTATTTTGCTGCAGGGATAACATGACAAGAACTAACACAATCAACAAAAAGTGCAAATTCATTAGTACAAACGAAATACAGTTAGGAATACGAAATTTATTTAATGAAACCCTTTCTGCTTGTTGTTTGATAACTTCTTCACATCAAGTGAAATATTTGTCGATAACAGGAGCAAAATATCATTCAAGTGGTCATCACGCAACTTTGTTCTTAAACGACATTTAGACTATTTCATTTTCGAAAAATGTGTTCACAAGCATATGTACTTACAAATAATGATGCCATCATTTTCGCATTATTCAATAGGCTTTTATATTTTCCGCTTTAGAAAACATATTTCTTGTAGAAGCCAGCAGTGAATTCAAAAAGAAATTTTGATTAAAAAAGAATTTCATTGTAAATCAATTAACTCCAACTAATATATTTTTTTCTGTCACTTGCCCCGGAAATTACTTAAATAACTACTGTTCAGGTGTTAAGTTGGCGGTCCGGAAAAAATCCTTCGCGGACTGGATGTGGCCCGATGGCCGGGCGTTTACAACTTCAGATCTAGGATATTTATAATTAGGGTGTGTTGAAGGATCAGTAAAACGATGGTAAGAAAAGTTTTACCAACCATTACAAAATTTTAGATAAATCAAAAAAAAAAAATTAAATGAAATTGTAGCGTTCACTGACAGGAAGGCATGGAACAATACCATTTCGAATGCTGTATGTATTCTTCTTCTCCCCCAGCTATGGTTAAATAGCAGGACAGATCGGTTTCTATAGCCTTGAATAGCAGCTGGCCTACAGCAGAAAGAAAGGACAGCCTACTGCGGGAAAGAATCTGACTCGTCAGTTATGCATCGAAAATTACCTGATCGTCTAAGCGTGTATCACGAATGGCACGTAACTGACAGGTGTATTTGTGGAAAAGCAAAAATCTCTTTGAAGAAAGTATCCATTTATTACATTGCAATGAAAATTAGAATACTCATTTTAATTTTGTTCAATAAATAGTCAATAAGAACAACCTAACCTTGCTAACCTTGAAAATCTCGACGTTATATCAGACAAAATAATTTTTAAAAATTCATTTAAAACAGTACTCGGCAGTCACTAGATGCCAGGGGATGTTTCCCAAACGGCGTGGCGCGCCTCATAGGTGGGGCATAAGAGAAGTAGCAGTTGAGAAGAAATTATTGAAAGACAAAGATTTAGAAACAGTTTCATATGTAAAAATTAAATATGATTTCAAAATTTAAAATATTATGGGTCACTTGTAATTGCATGCATGATTCCCAGTAGTTTCAATAATTATTAACCGATTTTATCGTTGTAAGTGTTTTGCAATATATCAAATATTAAGGATATAGTCACTAAGATCCGCAAATTGGAGGAGAGAGTTATCATTTATAGTGCTCTGCACGGTTATCTCCGTTTAACCGTTTCGATTTTTTTTTTAAATTTAAATGGGCTTTTATCACATAAAATTTGACGAGGCGCGATAAATTTTTATTCCGAAAATGTGGCCCAAAGAAAAAAAAAAAAATTAGGGAAAAACTGATGTAGAGGATTGCATTTGAAATGGCTACGATAAATACGTATGATAAGAAATAAAGAAGGTAGAAAGTGGTGATTACGTAAATAGGAAGGATATATAAATATGTATTCTTCATTTGAAGAGGTCAGGATTACAGAGTTCAGCGAGACAGTCACACAGATCTTGTCCCACAAATTGGTAGATCTTGTGGAAAAAGCTTTTTGGGTGATTTTCATTCTTTTATTCTGGATAGAGAGAAAATGAAGGCAAGTCGACCCTGTGGATGTAGAAGGACGTTTCCTCGCAGCAAATGTCTGAGTTGTTGCAAAGAAAGAATGCAACTCTCCCCATTTGCTATGAGAATAACATTATCCTGTATATTTATCAAGATAAAAAATTAGATTAAGAAAAAAAGATGCCGACTATAATTAATCCCAAATGTTGCATATTAGGTAATATGAGTAAATTCAAAGCGTTTTCAACAATATCGGCAACATTATAAACAGAGACAAAGAAATATCATGATTCTGATACGAGTCTTGAACAACAAAATAGAGAAAATCGGAGTAACGTTTATCGTGTGCGAGAAAATTTGAATTGGCACGCGAAATATTAATTATGCTATTAGAAAGTCAAAAATCGCCAGTTATTAATCCATTTTCTATGAATTAAAAGACCAGAAAATGTGAAGCAAAAAAAAAAAAAAAAAATAGTGAGAGAAAAATGACTACATAATTGAATGCAAATCCAGATGGAAACAACAGGAGAAAACAGTTTTGTAGCTTGCAAAGTCAAACCTGATTTTAAATTGCAAAAATGATTTTCCGACTGAAAACAACAAAACCCAAAATGATTTCCAGGCTGTAAAGAGAACAGGAAGAACATCAGTGAATTTCGTGGAGAAATCGTATTTTTTTTTTTTGTAATGACAAAAATAATATCGAAAATATCAATTGTCAACTGTACTCTCGGGTTTTTAATAAATTTTAGCCTCTCCGTTAAATAATCTTCAAAAAATTCCAAATGCTTATTCCAGGTCCTGCACATTCAATTTCAGGTACTGTTCCTAGAGTAAAATTCAATTCTAAGAAAATTATCATTTATAGTTGTGAAACTGATTTAAAATCGATTCTTAAACTTTATTTCAATTATAATTAATTCACTTCCAAAAAGCCATTCGAACCATAATAATTCCAATAATATTTTAATCATATAACACACAGTCTTTCCTGGCTATTATAAAATAATTTAAAATATATGGCAGAGAAAATAACTTTGAAATGAGTTTTCTATTGAAGATAATCAATCTCTTGCAGCTGTTATGCAAACATGTAAAATTGAATATTGAACAGGAATTAGAAAGATTAAAAGCTGAAACATATTGATATGCTTTTTAATCTTTTGTAGAACTTTCCGTGTTTTCTATTCTGCGTCTGATATCAAAACTGTCATATGTTTATCTAAGGTTGTTATTATTGTTGGCGCCAATAATAAATCCTGGTAGGACTTCTAATTGTGTGTCAGTTATGTGCCATGCGTGATACATGCTTAGGTGATCATGTATCGAAAGATACATGACAGAAGAGTCAGATTTTTTATTCCGCAGTAGGTTGCCATTTATTTCTACGGTAGACGAGTTGCCATTCAAGGCTATAGAACCCGATCTGCCCTGCTATTTACCCATAGATTGGAGAGAGGAAGAGGATACATAACGTTCCCAAGGTTATTAGCACGTAAGGGAATGCAATTGATTTGACTGGAATTCGAACCCGGCTCTCCGATCACTCAATACGAGGTGCTATACATTACGCCACACATTAATGGTTTAATAAGCCCAGTGATAAAAGCATCCGAGGTTTACACCCCCTTTTATTTTTGTATATTTACCGATTTCGTGTTATATCCATATGCAAGCAGTATAGGTTCTTGTTTATTCTAATACCCAACCCAACTTCAAGGTCTGTCTGAAAAGCAATGGAACTGGCTGGGAAACAGTCACACGGAGCAAGATCAGGTGAATAAGGAGGTAGTTCCAGTACGACGATGTTATCGGCCAGTAACTGCGGAATGCTCAGAGCATTTTGCGTAGGTGCATTGTCGTGCTGAAGCAACTAGGATTTGTCCTGCTACAACTCTCGTCTCTTCATGTTTACGCCGCAGGTTCTCTTTGTAGACTTGCCAATTTATCATCTGGCCATGTGTCATTAACTCACCGTGGAAGATGCCTCTCACATCGAAGAACGCATGTCCCGTTAATTTTCGGACATACCTCGTAGGTCAAGCTTACCAATTGCGATCATTAATAGAACCTTGGGCGATATCTAACAGGATTGATACAACAAAACAACAATATGCTGCAATCTTTTGATTTCAATTTGGATACAGTTTAAAAAAAGAAAACAGACGATTCTAGAAGAAACGAGAAGCATTTGAAATATGCTTCAAAGGTTTATTTACACTAAGAATTTAGCTGGCGGAAAACACTGCTTAAACGCTAATGATTTGCTACTTATTTACATTTCTTTATTCAAATAAACTAAATTGTGAACGAATCTCAGATATACTCATATTCTCCAACCCATTAAATAAATTCACTAGTATTAGATTTGGGGAAAAATCCCCTCACTTTATTTCAAATTGTTGTAGAGTCGCTAACAACTCTTCAGCACTTTATCAGAAGGTCTGTTTCATAAATAGTCTACGATTAAGCAGTTGATTAATAAGTTTATACTAAATTGATTAATATTCGGACTGATCTTACTTCGTTTGGCTAAACCTCATTTAACCCTCATCTACTCCTTGTAAGTTGTCTTGTTGATTGCTTTGTAACTTATTAATCTATGTTTCTTTGTATGTATCCATTAGCACCGAATACTTGTCCTGAATAAATATATCAAACACTCATTCTTCTCTGGGTATCATTCACCTCGACGATACAACAGAAACCCTATAATAGCTGAAAGATTATTAAGAATAACGGTTTCCTGCGTTTCGAAATAATAAAAAAGAATCAATAATAATCCCTCGAACAAGCATATAATTTTATTGAAAGCGATAACGGATGAAACAAGGTCTGAGCTTCGAAACGTCAAAAGTGGAAAACCACGATGGAAAGATAGTACAATGACAAACATTTTGAAATAATGTTACGAAGAATTAATAAAACTATTTATCAACTGAACACGAATAAGAAAATTAACTGAAAGCGGCAGTAAGATAATAGAAATAAAGGTAACTCAAGTTTTATTAAGTTACTCTCGAACATGGCAACGATATATTTTTCACGTGTCTTCGCATGCATATATATATATATATATATATATATATATATATATATATATATTATTGGGTATGTGTGTGTAGGTTTATGTGTGTGTGTGTGTATCCATCATAATGAGCAATCTATGCATTTAAAAATGTAAATAATTCTCACTATATATACATAGTGATCTATTTTTTGCATTGAATATAAAATATACGAAGAAATATATATATATATATATATATATATATATATATATATATATATATATGTATATGTATCTGTATATATATATATATATATATATATATATGTATGTATGTATATATATATATATATATATATATATATATATATATATATATATATATATATATATTCATGGGTATGTGCGTGTGTATCCATCATAATGAGCAATCTATGCATTTGAAAAATATAAATAAATCTCACTATATATAGATAGTGATCTATTTTTGCATTGAATATAAAATATACGAAGCAATATATATATATATATACTGTACATCGTCAAAAATATAAGTTAAGATATTTATTTTTCTTTTGATTTTTCTGATTATTTTTGGGTCGTGAATATTGGATTGTAATGTAGTAATTCTTTACAAAATGTGAAATTGGAAAGAATCTCTTTCTCTCTCGTTCTCTCTGTCACTCGCTCTTTATCTCTCTCTATATATTTATATATAGCGAGAGATATAAGGAGGGATAGAGAGAGAGAGACGCGATCTTTTGACCATGTGTGACTCGTCATCAATGAAGTTTGAGACAACAGATTACTTCATCTAAATTTCACTTTGAAATGATACCGACACGGCTGTGGATTTTCAAATGTGAACAGTGTCAGTATCTATAAAATCTGTATATATGGTACTGAGCATCTTTCCTCTAATTATAATTCATTTTTATATGTAGGTTGCGATGGGGAAAATTGTCGTCATTTTATATTTTTAATTTAGCACATGTGCGTTGTTTGATTGTGATTTTCTCGACTACATAGTATAGTAGGGTCAGTTGGGCAACATCTGTGTGAACAAGAGCGCCATGACGCAAAATATTCCACCAGAAATTAGGAAAAAGGCATCCTCTGCTTGGTATTCGCCTCGGAATGTCCAATGCGAACATTTCAGAGTGATTGGGTATCAATATGAGTGTAGAGGATTTGGAAATAGTTGGATGCGTCTAATTGTAATAACGAAGGTGTTTGTAGTGATCGCTAGTGATGTCGACGTTATGTCTCTATTCATCATCCCACAGGACCTGAGGCTCAACACGTCTGCCTGCGTCAAGAGCTAGTGTTTCTTTGGGTCAAGAGTGTGTCTGCTGAAACAACCATTTTCTAACAACAGGACTTTGCCCGATACCACACAAGCAAGCGTCTCCAGTAATGGTTGTCAGACAATTTCTGCGACCACAACCCCTTACATCTGTCCACATAACTCCCTAGACTGAAACCCCCTTGATTGTTATGTGAAGTGTCCTGTTGTACGAGAGATCAATAAAACTCCTTGTAACACCAAAGATGTACTGAAGGCAAGGATTATAGCAACTTCACAATGTTAATCAAAAGAACACCAAAAAGAGATTCAGGAGATCTCGAAGCAATTTCTCTGTAATATTTTATATGTATATATATATATATATATATATATATATATATATATATATATATTTGGTTGGATTATTGTGAGTTTGTGACCCTGGGTGTCATGCTTTTGTGATCGTCAGACAAACTGATTAATTTTTAAAAGTTTGGGTTTATGTAGATTGGTGTTATTATAGAAGTAGGGGGGATCGTCGTCGTGATGTCATCGTGCTAACGCAAACATAGATGCATGTCCGTACATCAGATGGGGTACGCAGACACATATACACACTTGCTTGTCCGTCTGGACTCATACATATATAAACATATGTGGACAGTTTCGGATTTGACATATGCATGTATATGCGTGGTGTTGTGTCTATACATACGCATTTGTATGTTGAAATTCAAAGATTGGAAGTGTAGCGAAAATTTCTCGCGAATGTCTCGTGAATGTATACATGTCAAAAATCAGAGCATTTATCTTTTTTTTTCACTGAATAAAATTTCCTCGCATGTATGTATATACGTGTGGTGGGGTCTGTGTAAAATTATGATTAGTAAAAATTATTATTATTTTTAATTTTAATTTAAAAAAAAAAGGTTTATTTGTTATTATTTTAAAGCTGGTTATTTGCTTGTTTTTGATGACTGTGTATATATGACTGGTAAAAATTTCGGTTTGTAATCCTTATTGGTTATTTCATTTGGTGGCATTTAATAATGTATTATATACACATTTTTCATATATATATATATATATATATATATATATATATATATATATATAGAGAGAGAGAGAGAGAGAGAGAGAGAGATAGAGAGAGAGAGAGAGATAGAGAGAGAAAGTCAACGACGAAATTATTCGTACACGCATAAAGTTTGAATATTTTTATCGATATCTCAGAATCTAATGGCCATATGATGCCAGGCTTTTTTTATATGTTAATAAGCAAAAGAGAACAATAGTAAACTCAATTTTCAGCACAATAGGTTAAATACCATATATTTGACAAATAAGAGTATTTACTTGAAATTCCGAAAGACATGTCACCACGCTATCAAAAAATAATTAGAACAATAGAGCAAGTAATACAGTAATAAAAATCACATATACAGGGTTCAGTTTATTCACTTTCATTGACGCTGTCACACATCGAGAAGGTCTGTATGAACACCATCATTTTCGTTGCACAAAAGAATGCAGTGCCATGTCCTGTGTGATATTTTACGAAGCTGAGGTTTGTTGATTGTTGCAAAGGCTCTCCGAAAAGCGTCTTTCAACTGATGGGTATTCTGGTGTCGTTCATGTGAAACTCTCTCCTTGACCATACTCCACGGAGCGTTGAAATAATATGTACGGCCTTTTGAGATCCCGGCGACAGATTACATCCTTAGATTCCTCTTGATTGTGCAAGAGGACATGGCAGCGGGTTTGGGAACCTGAATCTTTCTTCTGTACAAATAATTAAAATTTTCAAATATATATCGTATAACAAAAAATGAATACGCAACTTTGTATTTATTAACAAATGTATATTCGACAAGACTTCTTAGTCAAACACAAATGGTAAACACAACGGGAGATAGCTTGACTGACCCACAAACTGTGTGAGAGAGACAAAGTAAACTACATTTAGTAAGAATAGTGGTCGCAAAAAACATATTTACAAATACGGGAAACAATTCTTCAATAATGCAATTTTTATGTTTAAAAACATTATATGCATCTGATTTCGAAGCGCGAATCTTTCTCCCGGCAGTTCACGGAACTGTCAGGCAGTTCCGTGTGTTGAATGACATGCGCAGATTTTAATGGAGAAAAACAGGCGTTTTTATCTGATTTCTGCCTCGTAACTTGTCAAATATTTACAATTACATTTCCCCCATTCTTTCAGCCTTTGCTGCTTTGTAAACTGGCGTCGATTTGTTATATATACATACATACATGCATACATACACACACACACACACACACACACATATATATATATATATATATATATATATATATGTATGTATGTATGTATGTATGTATACAAGTGTGAATTTGTGTAGCAATCCTTCTTTTATAGCAGTTGTATTAAAGCCGAGGTAGGGATATTTTTTAATGTTTATATACATAAATATTTCCCTAGACACATAAATAAAAAAATAGATTCAGTTAAATATAAAAATAAAAATCATCCTTGTTAATGGCTAAAAGTATAGACGAAAGCGCTTGGACCTACAGAATATTTGGGCAAATTCTACATAGTTTATGTCCGGAAAAGAAGAAGATTATAGAAGACAAGTAAAATGAAATAAGAGTTAAACATCCTGAAAATGGCTAATAAGTTAACCGAGAGAGGTTTGAACAGCGAACCATAAGGTCACTTTTTACTGTCTTCATCCTCATAAAAGAAAAAACTGTAAATACACAATAAAAACAAAACAAAAAAAACACTTATAAAATATTTCTATCTCGCTACATTCAAATAAAAATGAATAAAAAGAACTGCTATCTAAATACATAACACACACACAGAGACGCACGCATGCGCGCACACACACACACACATATATATATATATATATATATGAGGCGAAACATATACCTATATGAATATATATGTATGTATATATGCTTAACCAGAGTAAATTGCCAGTTCTTTATAATTAAACCAATTAACGGAAACACGAACTCTTCTAATGACCATTAAGACCATGCTTGGGACCGATTTATAAAAATTGATGATATCTGGCAAGAATGTAAATCAATCCGGTTCAACATTCTTCAACCAATATTTGTTTATGTCTACATGCCACCATTAATATTCATCGAACACTGTTTTATTAAGACCAGCCCTCAATGTGATATATATATATATATATATATATATATATATATATATATATATATATATATATATATATATATACTCGTTGATCTAAAAGGTAACTACAGATTTTAAATACTTCTAATTTATTTTTTACCTATAGTTTTACAAGAAATTGATATGAGATTTAAAATTCGATATGGGACCAGATTTTGCGGTCGGGTTTTCGAAGCCCCAGTATTCGCGTCCACTGAATTCCACAGATACTCTTGTGGTATGGAAGACATACCCTCTTGTATTCACCCTTCAAGACTTGCACTTTTAGCCAAACCGAAATAAAAGGTCACTGAATTTTTGCTATACTCTTATATAGCAGCATATATATATATATATATATATATATATATATATATATATATATTCCCGCATCACGGTAGACAAAGTTATTGTTTTCGCCCTTCAACTTCTTCCAAAATGTCTTGTTTTTGTAAAGACAAAAAAATTTTGTGATCATCATTTTTCTAAAGTAATAGTGTCGTAAAATTAAATTTTTACCTGTGAAGTGAAAACGCTAAGTTTATATACAGTACAATTTTAAAATCTTATTATGTAGTCACACGTAGAAAGAATTTTTGCCATAGAAAAAAAAACAAGACCTTGATTACAACATTGTGCTAATGTCGAAAATGCTCATAATTAAATGAATATGAATTAACATGGATTATTTTCCTTATGAGGAAACTAAGAATATTGTCCGTAACTATGAGAAGATACTATTAAAAGTAGACAAAACTTGTCTAAATCATTTAATGAGACATGTTTCAATATACACACACACATACACACACACACACACACACACGCACACACACACACACACACACACACACATATATATATATATATATATATATATATATATAAATTGCTAATATATATAGAGATTATTGTTAGTGCTGGAGCAATGTTCACATCATTGCTGTTTTTACGGCAAGATTAGATTGTGAATTTAAACCGATTTTCTATCAAGTCAAATTATGTTTCTTTTTTCGATAAATCTGGATATGCGTGTCTGTGTTAAGTAATCTATTTGACATATTTTTATTCATTTTTATTTTTCCCACAGGCAAATGCAATGAAATACCGCACGGAGAAATTCTTGAAATTACTGGAAATTTTTATCTACGTGAGGAAAGATATATACAAATAATCCGTAACTTGTATTGGAAACAATCTGACTGATTGGCAATAGAGAATCTGTTAAAGGAATGCAAGGAAAAAAGAAAATGGAGTACAAGAGGTATTTATTATGTAACAGCATTTATTCAACAGAGACAATATGATGATCTTACGGAAACAACTATGATTTGTGCGCAGTTAAAGTAATGATAAGTGCTTAAACAATGCAGACTACAATGGCTTCCTTCATGAGAGTTTAAAAAAAAACAACAACTGATAAATGTATATGACAAAATAAGCGGAAAAACCGTAAAAAAACACCTGAAAACATGGTTTTCAGCTGAACTGACATCCCTATATTTGATCTATAATGGCGGTAGTGCTATCAAGCAGGTGCAGAAATTTAAGTGTAGCAAAAGCCAAGGCAATGATTTGCCTATTACAGCGAGGTCATCCTCAGAGATAACCTTTTCCTTCCACGTTTAAGTTAAGCTTGAGGTAATTGGGAAGGATATCACAATAATCTACAAGCTATACTGGCATCAAACCACCGGAAAATGAAATCAGTGTATATACAAAAATAAGTGTGTTTCTTCACCGAACTTATTCAAATTTTATAAGAGATTTAGAAGACCTAGAAGGATTCATTATTAGTGATCACATTCTTAATAACATATGAAGATGACGCAGTGTTCATAGCAGACACAGAAAAGTAAAAAGCTGGAACTCGTACAGAACATAGTAAAGAAAAGGGTGAAAAAAGGACAAAAGGTTACTTGTAAGAAGACAGAATGTAGAGTTGTCAGCAAAAAGAAGAGTCTAACATGCAAATTACAAATCGGAGGTGATAAAATCAAGTAAGTACAGCAATTTAAATGTATTGCTATATTTTAACGAAGGACAAAAAGTGCGACACAGAAATCGAAAAGTGATTTGGGACAGCAAATTGTGGCACCATGCATAATTAGAAAACTGAAAAGAGATATTCATAAATATATGATTTGTTTTTTTTCGGTTTGTTAACCATTTGATAATTATTTAGAGCTGAGAAATATTTCGGAGTTGAGAATAATTCTCTAATTGCGTTTAGGCGATCTGAGAGAAGGAAAGAAAGGAGGAGGAATGAAAAAGAAAGAGAAATAGATGGTACAAAACCCGGTCATAAGCACACACGCTCAGCTGACACATAACAGCTGTCAAAAGATATCTAGGTCAAAGTACCTGACCGAAATCCATGAAAAATGGAAGTTTGTTATATTTGGTTGAAGAAATAGAGTTTAGAGACAATGAAAAAAAAAGAAAAAGAAAGAAAAAAAATATAATGCGAAACCAGGTCGTAAGCAAAACACACACGCTCGACTGGCACATATCAGATGTCAAAAATATCAGGTCAAGCACCGACCTACTTTCGTGTCCGCGGAGGATGGGAGTTTGTTATCAATTTGGCTGAAGAATAAAATTTTAGGGGCAATGAAAAAAAATATTGATAAGTAACAAATGAAAAGGATGTCATTGAGATGATAGGTAACGGATGGGAAACTGTATCTAAGGATATGAAAACAAAACATTAATACACGAAAGCCAGATAATTCTAAAGTTGAAAAAAAAACCACCCAAGGTGAAAATGTTTTTTTGAGATAATTAAGATGTTTGTCAACAAGCTCCGAGCGAAAGAAAAAGGTGAAATATTTGTATTAGCTCGCGAGAACGCCACGCAGTCTAGGAGAATTCCTTTCTTAGATCGCATCCAATTAGCGATAGGCTGTTTTGACAGATACCACGTGTAAAAGAAACCGATAGCGTCATTCGATCACATACGAAAAGGGCAAATTTAAATTTTGTTTTTTTTAAGCAAGGGGTTTCTTCCCCCAGAACAAAGCCACAGATTGTACACGCCCGATTAGAGACGTCACGAAGGAAGGAGGAGAGACACCCGACCAGAGTCTCATTGGCCGAGAGCGGTCACATGTTGTGCGAGGGAGGAGGAAAGATGCCCGACCAGGACACCATTGGTCGAGAGCGGTCACCTGACATACGAGGGACCAGGGGAAGCGGGTATACGCCTCCCCCCCAGAGGCACAGTAAGGAAGTAGGAGTGAAAGTAAGTTACAGATAATGGAAAATCCCTAATCAGAAATAATACGTCTTTAGAATTATCAAGAAAACCCTGACGCCGACAGAACCACCCCAGTTTTTGACTGCCTCAATAAAAGCAGGACCCCAACCGACAGAAATCAGTTGCAGTTACGCCTCGGACGGCGAGGGAGTTTGAGCGCGGGCTGCGGGCCCGGTTCATTCGCCCCATTTGCGGGCAAGAAAGGCCAGTCCGTTTGGTCTAAGTGGAGAAGTTGGAACCAAACCAAGCCTAAGAAGAGAAATTCGTCCAACCCAAGTCGAAGTGAATAAGCTCGTCCAACCGAAGCCGAAGAGAAGAAGTTAGTTACAGCCACGGACGACGAGAGAAATCAGCCGTGAACGACAGGTAGAGATCAGCGCCCAGTGTCGAAACCAAACCACAACCCGAAATGCAAATTTCTAGAGAGCAGGCAACTCGAAGCCTTAAAGTTGTATGGTAGAAGCAAATGGTGCCACAGTCCACAAAACGGGTCGGGAGGTAGGAATAATCTTGTGTAACTAACATTTAGATATAAATAGTTGTTACTTTTTTCTTCAATAATTTTTGACCTTGTGAGTTTTTCTTTTTCTTGTGTGTTATCACCCCCGTTGGACTCAGCTTGCATACGGCCCCAATCCCTGTTTGATCCCGTCTGTCTAAGATCAAAACACAACGTGGGTAGGCAGACCGGAGATCAGTGCAGTTACCCTAGTAACCAGGCGTTGGAAGCGAGTTGGGAACGACGAGGCTGGTATTCATCTAACCAAAGGGTTAGAACGTCACACTTGGAGCAGCGAGGAGCGAACAGCTGACGCCGCGGCAAAGACGTCACAACTGGTGTCGTGACCATAGGATCAGAACCCTGGACCACGTCACGTCACAGTTGGCGCCGCGAACGAGATCGAACGACAGAGTCGACGCTGCGACCAGGGGGGACGACGTCACAAAATGATGCTTTACAAAAGTTAAGTAATGTATTAAGAAACAGAAAAAAAACAAAGAAAAGAGTGCTTAAATATTACATAATATCAGTCCTTATATATGTTAGTGAATGCTGGACAATCACGTCACAGATTCAGAAGATTGTTGACGCAACAAAAATGTGGTTCTATAGAAGGATATTGAGAACACCACAGACTGAATATATGTGCAACAATGTAGTTCTAGCGAAAATGTAAACAAAAAGAACACTTGAACTTTGAATCCAAAAGAGAAACTTGCAATTCTAGGGAACGTAATGAGGACAGAGTGCTTGGAAATTCTGGCACTCACGGGATGGTTGGAAGGCAAGAGGGACTGAGCAAATCTGCAGATAAGCTACCTGTTAACTTTTGTATATGTTTAGCAGACAGGGATTAGAAGAGCTAGCGAAAACGTACAATTTACTAAGAACTACAAAATATAGGAAATTGTGGAGAGCCATGCTCGCTTATATCCTCCAGACACAGGTATTAAACATCAGGCATTTCCGACAGATCTTAGTAAAAGAAAGTGTGCAGAAATGACTATACATCACTTACATGAAAACATAATGCATCGCAAGTGGTTCAACCCAAAATGCTGACGACATTTGGAGATATTGAAGTCGAAAACAAGCAAATTCGAATATGTAAATATATGGGAAGTGCTCTTACAATGGATGGAAAATGTGACACTGAAACTTGAAAGCGCATTGGAATAGCAAAAGATACCTTCCAAAAGCTAAGCATTTTATAAAGAAACAAGAAATATCGTAAGAAACGAATAAAAGATTACTAAACTGGTATATACTATGTGGCAGAAATACCTCCTACATATATCTCCCAGAAATACATCCCTCATAAAAGGAAGACGATATTCAGTCACCCCCCACGAGGGTGTCATGTGGCACAAGGCCTTTTTAACGTGGGCTTTCCCGAGCCATTAGGCTCGGCCAAAAAATAGCCCATTTGAACCCGTATAAACGGGTTCAGGGCCGGTTTTACCTCCCCGCAGGAGACTCCGCCCTTCGGCGTAGCCTCCTTCGGGTTCCTCCCGCCCGTAGGAAGAGAGTTTAACCGAACAGTCGGTTCAGAGTTGAACGACTGAATCTCATAAAAGGAAGACATTAGTGGCAATAGTGTATTCATCTACCTAATGACTTACCATTGTGCAAGAGGTATTTCCGGTGATATATGTTGGAGGTATTTCTGCCGCATCCTGCGTAATATCTGCTCTTTTTTATATGTCAGTGAATGCTGGACTATCACTCCACATATATATATATATATAAAAAGAGACTCGAGGCATCAGAAACCTGGTTTTAAGGGGAGTGTTTTGAGAATCGCATAGACTGAACAGGCAAATAACGACGAAGTTTTAAGGAAAAGGACAATAAATTTCTAGGATCTATAATGAGGAATAGTCACCTGGAGAATTTGTCACTGGCAGGGCATATAGAAGGCGGGAAGTGCAGAAGAAAGCGGCGAATAATTACCTAAATAACTTGCCGAATTGGATGTTAGAACACGGATTGTGTGTGACAACTAAAAGACAAACTAAGAAATTCAACGGAAGCTGGAAAATCATGATTTCTCATGTCCATATGAAAATAGCCTTTTCAGAAACTGGAAAAAACACATTAAGGAAACGAGATATGTCCTTGGCGACAGGGGAAAGTTATAGAATATTATGTAATGCTTAAACTCCTCTATAGGGTTTCGGCATTTGTACGGCCCGGGTTTCTTCAGATGATTGGAATTATGAACTTAACGCTGTATACCGTTCACCGGGGTTGATTGTTCTAGTTCCACGTCTCATGCCTCTTTCGGATGTATCACTTATCTTCCTTTAACTCAACTATCCAAGTTTTTGTTCACAAGGCCCGGTGGACAAAAGCGTGGTTTGGATTCTGTGGCTTGCTCCCAAGAGTTATGAGTTCAATACCTGACTACGACAGTGGTGAAAAAAAAAAAAACAACTTTGAGGGTTGAGTTAAAAGGAATTAACTGAGGCATCCCAAAGAGGCATGGTACGTGGAACTAGAACAATCTACCCCAGTGGGCGAAATAAACGGTCCAGTTCGAAATTTCAATCACCTGAAGAACGCCGAAGCGTACAACAGCCGAAACGTCGTGAACATGACAAAAATGATGAGGACAACTTTCCGAACAATGTAAATAATTGCAATACCTCATATCAGAAATATAGACAGACATTCTATATAAGGCGTAAATACAGACTAATAGGGAAAGGGAGATGTTTTCAGAACTGAATTTTCAATCACACTATTGCTAAAAGTCCGTTGAAAGAGACCGTTGAAACATGGCGGAGACATACTGAGGAAAGAAAGCCTAGATAATTCAAGACAAATAAAACATGTTACAGAAACATGTTAAGAAGATGATGAAACGAGCGTGTGTGAGCAAAATTATGTTGGAAACAACATCAGCAAAATGAACGTTTTGCTGAGGCCAAGAGATGTTGTGCAAAACCATAATCGTATGTGTTATAAGGTAGATGGGATCACGATCTACTAAAAACTTGTTCCATATAATAATACCAAATATAATAATAATAATAATAATAATAATAATGATCAATCCCTTTTGTAGACTTCTGCCAAACACATACGTACTTCATCAGCACAAAGAGGGCCAACCTGTGGTTTATAAGGCAAGTATGCTAATTGAAACTTAGTTACAGTATTTTTGGGGGGAAGCACATTAACTGGATAAGGACGGTACGCTCAAATTTTTGGTCACGATGACTTGTGACTTTATCCTCGAACAGCCATCAAATAGTTCCGTCTACCTACTTTCACTCGCACGGTTTGAGTCAATAGGTGTTATGGTTTTCAGTCACTTTCCAAAAACAATGCCGCCGGCTGAAATCGCCTAACAATCCGATTAAATCAACCAGAAGTAAGATTCGAATCCGGCTTTCACTGGTGGAATGCGAAAGTTATAACAACTCGGGCTATATATAGCCTTTATTAAAACAACTACCAATTCTTCCCAGTAAAATGATGCAATGCAATAACTCATATTTTACAAGAAAACGCAAAGGGTTTTTTAAAATCATTACTGAGGATTCTAAGCGACAACCTATCGAATTCAATATGGCTCTTTTACGCAACTATGTATCATTGTTTTGAACAGTCTGTTTTGTCTTAGGTATTCTTCAGGGAGGTTCCGTCTCTGTTATCTTAAACTTATCCCACAGAGATGCGTTAATTTTGCTTTCTTAATATCTTTTTTTTTTTTTTTATCTATTTTGGACCTTGTGATAAAACCTAAGATTTCGATTTGCATTTGTTGAGGAATCTAAGTATAAAATTGTCAATATTTTTCACACTCATATCTCCCCTGACACACACGTTGTTATGTTTCCCACGATTTAAAAAAAAAAAAAAAAAACAACAAAAAATAAAAAAAGGAGAATTTTTCTAAGGAATCCGTCACACATCTGTATTTCCATTACTACAGGGTACTCACAAAATACCACTACGCTGGCAGTCCCTTAGTCCTGTGTATTGACGGTAAACCACATCCGATAGCAAAACCTCCGATCAGGAGATAGAAGCATTTGAGGAGCCTGGAAGGGCCTCTTTATTGCTGTTGTTTTCATGTCCACCGTGACCAGCGTTGGTAGCACCTGTTAAGAACCAAGATATGGGCGAATACTGAAGCCCCCCCTCCACCAAAAAAAACGAAACAAAACAAAAAGAAACAATAAAACTATGAAAGTGTAAAAATACTTTGTTATAGTAAAATAAACAATAAAATGTTTAATAGGATAATGACAAACAATATATTTTATCTGGAGTTGAAGGCTTGAAATTGCATTCAGAATATTTGTATTTCAGCATTAAATAACCTACAGAGCTTGATATGCCGCTAAGCAAAATCTTAACCATAAGGCACAAATTATTGTGTGAAGGTAGTTTGAAAGAACCCTTTCATAATCCATATAATATCCTACAATTTCTAACATAAATCCGTATTCCAAAATATTACTTCAACAAAAATACAATATAAAGCACACATATCAACATCTCTAGTAATTATGACCCCACAAACATATATTTCCATAAAAGTTGAGTATCATGTACCATGTATTCAATTGTGAAAACAGAACGGCATATATTAGTTAATTTTACTTGACAGCTACTCAAGAAAATTAAATTTCGACCCTAAATGACACATGAGGTGTTGATATGTCGCAAACATACAAAACTAAACTGACAGTCCCTCAGTAAGTGTATGTGGGCTTGTCGTATATATATTGGGAGAACAAATCGTTTAACAACGGTGATATTTTAACGTAGATTCTGCGTACTCAGTGTGAGAGCAGGAAAAAAAAAATTACGTTGTTAGCAAAGTTTAATTACGGCTTTTGCTTTCGTGGTTTTATCCACTGTTTTGATGAGTTCGCAGGATTTATTCAAGATATAGCGTTAATGCTACAAAAATATCAACAAGTGGTTCCCATATGAAACAGGATGTGCCTTTTAAAATGGCAGATTATCTATATATATATATATATATATGTTTGTGTGTGTGTGTGTGTGTGTGTGTGTGTGTGTGTGTAAGCAAATGTAAATGGATATAGATCCGACAGAATGAAGAAAAATTTGGAAAAAACAAACCAAAAATCCTTAAATGCAATTATGTTGTTTAAAATGAATGAAATGTCGACGTCTGACGTTTCGGTTTAATAAACCTTCTTCAAGACAATATTCATTAAAATACAATTCAGTTCAATTTGACAAAGACGATGGACATAAAAAACAAGTCTTATCCAAAACAGATAACTGAAAATTTTTAAAATGATCAGCTTTCCGTTTAGCATGGTCACGTTGTCGTCACATGGGCGACGCTTTTCAAAAACGTATTCTAAAATTTTTGACTATTTTGAATGAAAAAGAAAATGAAAAAATTCTATTAGGATTAAAATTTTTATGTGTATGCTTGTCGAGCATTAATCTCGCTAAAAAGGGAAATATTAAAGAAACCAGGTCTAGTATTCACCGTGCGTGAGATGGATATTATACCTGCTTCATAAATCCTCCTGAGATTTTTTATTATGAAAATATTTTAATACTTTCACGGAATCGAAATTATGATCTGCTTTAGTTGTGTGTACAACTAAAGCATTGTTAAAATTCCGAGGCGAATATCTCGTTTATGTTCGAAAACACGAGATTTTACGGACCTACATGTTTCACCCACATATTTTAGGTCACAGTTTTTGCATGATATTTGATAGATGCAAGCATCGGATGTAATATGTTGTCTGCTGGTGCTATTTAATAAACTACGGATAGTTCTAGTAGGTAATATAGTAGTTCTAATTTTTAAAGCATTTAGATTATGAGAGACACGTTCGGTCAAATGTATGTATATATATATATATATATGTGTGTGTGTGTATATATACATATATATATATATGTGTGTGTGCGTATGTATATATGTATGTGTGTGCGTGCGTGTGTGTATGTATATATATATATGTGTGTGTGTATGTACATATATATATGTGTGTGTGTATATATATATGTATATCTATGTGTGTGTATGTATATATATATATATGTGTGTGTGTATATATATATATATATATATATATATATATATATATATATATATATATACAATACTTTATCGATAAAGGCATTATTAGTCTGAAGACGTTCTTTCGAGTGATGAAACGCATAACGAAGGATTCTTTTTTATTTTGTCATTTAATTACACACACACACACAGAGAAACACACAGAAACACACACACAAACACACACTCAAGCACACTCATGCGCGCGCAAACTCACACATTCACACACACAGAGACACACGCACACATACACACACATTCACACAGAAACATTCCCTCGACCGCCGCCGAAACCACGGATTCCGCAAATCATTAACAGATTTAATTGCAATTTCGACAATCATTTCCATGACTATAAAGTATGTGATGGGCTAAGTTTACGCAAAAATTAGTATTCATAGTTGAATCCGTTGTTGCCAAGCAAGGCTAGTGTGCCCAGTTTGCCCCGTTATTTAGCCCAAATTACTATAAAGTAGAACTGGGGCTTTTTAATCTCAGAACTCGTAGGAGAATTGAGCTTCAGTTTCGCATTTATTCATGTAGATTCCATAATAAAGTTTTTACTTCATTAGCAATTATGTTTCTCTAACTCTTCAAATGTTGAATGCAAAACTAATTCTAATTTCAGTTTTCCCATCTTTACAATATATTAATTTTATCATATAGTTCACTGCCTGTATTGTCACCCATGAAATTAAAATAATTGTTTGTACGGAAAATAAGGATCTGCGTACACTAAATTGTCTTTATATTAAGTGGCAGTAGAAGAATTATCGTAAACATTAGTTCAATCCTTAAAAGCAGCGATCACTGTTAAGTTCTTCTGTAGTTTATTTATGCCTATCGCATTTAATCCTGCCTAGCTATTGGGACGATGGACAAACCAAGTGTTCTCCACAGGAGCCAGCTTAAATGCCGTTTGATAGGGAGACTTTTAAGCTAGTTTATAATAAAATGTGAACTACAGTTTGGATGCAAAAGGGAATAAGATTTACTTCCCTTGAACCCTGCAAGCAACGATAAAGGCTAGTATAATATATTAGTATATATTTTTAACCTCGCATAATCTGTCAACCCTGAATCTGAGATCAACGTTCCCTGCGCCTATCATTTCTAGGTCTTTTTGAATGAGTTATGAATCACTGATATCAGTCCAGTTGGAGCGGAGGAGTTGTTTGGACACAGTCGCGCACAAACACACATACACTGTACTTTATGCACACACACACACGCAAACACACACACACACACATATATATATATAGACAAACACATACACTCATACATACATATATATATATATGTGTGTTTGTGTGTGCGTGTGTGTGTGTATTATTATTACCATTATTATTATTATTATTAGACAAAACGCCATCTATGCCTACCAAAAAATTCATATGGTAATCACGCCAAATTCGAATGTTTGTTTGTGATATTATCCAGATCATCGGTTTCTGGATAATCGGTGGTGCAACTATATATATATTTATCTGTCTGAGAGAGACCGTGAGATTGCTTAAAACGTTTCGTACACCTGGGTAGTCTAGTTAATGCGAACTAAGATAATCTAATGTCGCTAAATGTAACAGAGAAAAAGAGCGCTTAACCTACCTAACGTGTTTACGCAAATGGATGGTAGAAAAGGGTTTAGTAGAGATAACAAAACCAAATGAGAGCTACAAAAGGCAGAGAAGTGTAGAGAGCCATTATCTCCAACCTTCTGAAAGAATATGCCACAAATATTAATAAGAAGTAGAACAAGAACAAAATTAAGGTTGACCCAGAAACTGTTGAGAACTCAACGAATGGGTTCTGTAACTAATCACCTACTGAGAAAAATAAAGGAACATGGTTCAGGAAGACAGAAGATAGAATCTGGCGTTGCATTTGCATTTTTGAAAATTGCAAGTGGCAGACAAGCAAGAATATAGAAGATGCTACACAGGTGAGAATTTCGAGAAAAGAAACTTTTCTTATAGAAGAGACGTTTGCATTTATTTTAACTAATTTACTTAACTGATTTTTGATTATTATTATTATTATTATTATTATTATTATTATTATTATTATTATTACCAGTAGTAGTAGTAGTAACAGCATCAGCAGTAAGTTCCATTGGTTTGAATCGACCGGAAGTTGCCGTGAGATCGGCCATGGTGACAATTGTGAAGGAGACATAAATGGTAGCGTCGACATTGATTTTTCATTTGCAAAGGCACGTTATTCTTTATCTTTTCAAATTTTAATTTCTTTTTATCTAGTTTTTGAAGACCGTGCCAATGAAACCTAATGACAATTTTGCATTTATTTATTACTTTTTTATCATTTTGCGCTTGCAAACACGTAATTACTTGGCAGCAGCGAAAGTTAAAAAAAAAAGCAATTTTGAACGAAACAATCACCGCTAAGAACGTTACCTAGTTTTGTTTAAACTATTCACGTAACTATCATCCAATCTCGAAATATAATTATTGTTTGCGGCACGTCATTATTATTATTATTATTATTATGATTATTATTATGAGTATTTATTCCCCGCCAACATTAAAACTCTCCTCGTCTGCTCATTCCTTATTGTCATGCAACGGTAAAGATGTAAAGCTGTGTATTTGTCTCTACATTTAATATTGCATTTGTACGTCTTCTTTCATGTGCCCTGTCCGTTCACTGCGTAGTCGATTATAGCTCTCCACAACTTCCATATATTATGAAATAGACAAAGTCCGAAAATTATTTTATTAAGACATTTTTTTATGTGTATACGTTGTTTTTATAGATACAAATATTTAAGTAGATACTCTGTTTATAATAAACAGTATTAACAACATTTACCGGCCTGAATGTCCGAGAAATTTCTATGAAAATTCTCAGACATTCATAAAAAAATGTCTTAATAATATATATATATATATATATATATATATATATATGTGTGTGTGTGTGTGTGTGTGTGTGTGTGTGTGTGTACTCATAAAGGCATATGTATTTATATATTTGGGCAGAAAACATCGGTTTTATATTTTTAAATACTTGTGACAGACCATGGATATTTTATGTTTTAAAAAGTTTTTTTTTTCTACAATAGGAAACAATACATTAAATGAAACGAGTATATATATATATATATATATATATATATATATATATATATATATATATATACGTGCGGGTATGTATGCATACGTGTGTCTATTTGATTAAGTGAGCTATAGATAACTGCTGGAACTCCCAGGTAGCCTAGGTAGGCATAATCGGGCAAGATTTTACAAGAATGAAGAACTTTTACGGGGAGCAAACCTGGCTGCCTACAGATATAAGATGAATTCAGCAAATATAAACGAATAGAAAGAGGAGTGAGACAAAAATGTGTATTCTCATAGGACATATTTAGCCTATAGAGGGAGGAGATTCTCCGCAAAATGTTATTAGTATATATACAAAAATAAAAGTCCTATTAGACAAGGGTATGTTTTCTCACCAGACTTATTCAAATTTTACAGAGAATTAGATGTCCTAGCAGGATTCATTATTGGGGGTCACAATATTAAAAACCATTAGATAAGGCTGATGACACAGTATTGATAGAAAACACAGAAACAAAACTACAAGAGCTCCTACAGAACTTAGTGAAAAAATATAGGACTAAACATCAATTGCAAGAAGACCGAATGCATGGTTGTCAGCAAAAAGAACAGCGTAACATTTAAATTACAAATTGGTGTTTCCAAAATCAAGAAAATACATCAGTTTAAATATATGTGAAGTGTATTAAGAAAGGACGGAAAGTGCGAGACCGAAATCCGAACCATTTATGCAGCGGAATATGCCTTCCAAAAGTTAAGCTAATTATTAAGAAACAAGAAAATTTGGTTAGAAACCAAGAAAATAGTACCTAAATATTACTTAAGATCGATCCTCCTATATGATAGTGAATGCTGGGAATTCTCCACACAAGAGAAGAAAAGAATTCTGACAATAGATAAGGCGTTCTACAGAAGGATGGTACGAATACCAACAAAGAAATTTTAGTAAAAATAAAGACACTTATACTTAACATCAGAAATGGACGATTGTAATTTATAACGGCACTTAATGCATAAAGATATCTTTTTCTACTTTTTAAGTTCAAACAAGCAAGGCAATAAAGCCGCTAAGACGGAAGGGGTTGCTGAATGTGAGAGAATATGCGAATGAATTACTAAGCGGAGAGAATACTAAAAAGGATTATAAAAATAATAATAATAATAATAATAATAATAAAATGGCTTGGAGAATTTGACACTGACATGGCTTATTGAATGAAATTGGGTCTTTAAGGAAACAACCCTTAATCTACCTAAGGTGCTTGTGTAAATGGATGACTTAAAATGTATTATGAGAGATACCAAAAAGTCAAAGGTTACTAAGAGCAACAAAGTATAGGAGATTCGGGACTGCCCTGAGTTTTCGAAAGTATTTGCCTGCAATGCTATTAATACTTCGCTCAAACTTGAGATTTTATGTTCATGTTATGGTTATGCTTTTTCAATTTGGTGTTGGCAAACACTATCGTCTTATCATACTCTATGTTGTATTTCCTTATCTATATATATATATATATATATATATATATATATATATATATATATATATGCTAGCCGCAATCGTCAGGCCACCAATATTTACACACGTTCTCTCTATCCCTGATATTGAGCACTTTATCCCAAAATATAGAACACCTTAAGAGTATATTTCTTTATATATATATATATATATATATATATATATATATATATATGAGTTCAATCAAAAGAGTTGCACAGGATTCCGAATTTGTCTGGAGACCGTGGTTTGAAGCCTATGGCGATTTTATTGAATAAATTTAATTCTTATTATTCTATTTTGTAAAATACATCTATTGGATGCTTTAGTACACATCATCAGTAATGTTTCTAGCCTAGGTTCATTAGAGTATTTCGGTCTTTGAACATCGACATGTGTACCTTCCGTGACCCAGCCGATTTTGATCCTCTTTATAACTGACACATTGACACCCCTTAGCAATTTATAGCCCCTCTCAGATAACTTCCGTTCACCAGCAATGTGCGCTCTTCCATAAAGAAAAGAAAGCAAACGCACACACACTTTCTATCTTTGGGGTCGTGCTCGGCTTGAAGTGGTAAGTAACGATTTGTTTCCCTCACTAAGACTTATACACATACGAAAACGCGCTCAAGTGTCACGTTCTGCTTATACTTATTCCATTTCCGTTCATGTTAATCATTCGCCTTTCTTTTTTCCTTGACCTCCCCCTGTATGAAACACACACACACACACACAATATGTTTCAGTAATTCTGATAAATATATCTTGTAAATTGAGATGTCAGTGTTTTTTTTCATTTTAGAGTAAATTAGACGAAAATCTATCTATCTCTTTCTCTCGCTCTGTCTCTATTTATTTCTCTCCTCTCTCTCTCTCTCTCTCGCTATATATATATATATATATATATATATATATATATATATATATATATATATATATATATATATATATATTTATTTTTGATTCCAAATCTCTCATAAGAGGTCTCATGTTTCAAAACAGGAGCCGAAAATATATATATATAAATTAAATTCAGTTTTTAAAATGGGCTCCGTTCCATCTTCTCGATATTTATATGGAATATATATATATATATTTACTTGTTTTAAAAAATTGAAATCAAAATCTCCATCTAACAGCTATCTATTTAAATTGGGTATGTATGTAGGGTGTTAATAATGTATGTATATGTATTTGAAGATGTCAAGTAATGGGAAAGGGGGTGTTAAAATGAAAGGAAGATCGGAGTTAATACATCTAGACCAAGGTTGGTCTAATTTCTTGTCTATGGGGATTTATTTATTTTATTTTATTTTATTCCATTATGAAAGGGAATTGTGCTACAAAAAAAAAAAAACTTTCGTACCGTTTGTTTTTTGACCCCTTCATAAAGGGTGTTATTTCTCTTTTTGGGCTATGGATTATGAAGCTATGGGTAAATGATTGGGCATTTGTTAAACAAGTTATTATTATTTTTTATCTTAATTCAAACCAAAAATCTGATGATGTCTACAAAAAAGGACGTTAACTCGTGTATATTATTTAATAGATTAAATTTGAAGTTTAATAATGTGCAATTTTTCGGAGGCACAAAGGGCATGGGTCATCCCAAGCTTTCATGTTCTAGTCTTGTCAATAATTTTCCAATATATATATATATATATATATATATATATATATATTCATTTCTCTCTCTCTCTCTATTCTCTCCCTTATATATATATAAATATATATATATATATATATATATATATATATATATATATATATATATATATATATATATAATCATTATCTCTCTCTATGTATGTATGTATGTATGTGTATGTATGTATGTATGGTTGTCTGTAATGGATAGGGGAATCGGAGAGCGAGTTCGAATTTCTCGAATCCATTACATTCATTTACCCTCGGAAAGGTGTGAATCCTCTTCTTTCGATGGGTAAAAGCAAGACAGAGTGTATACTATATGGATATATATATATATATATATATCAATATATATATTTGGGGTTATATATATATATATATATATATACAAAACCATCACCACTGTGTGCTGTAATCAGGCTGTAAAATTACCCTCATACGTCGAATTCGAAGGTATCGACTTATATATATATATAAATATATATATATAGTAATAAAATTATAGTCGAAACTTCTTGTAAATTGGAGAGACAAAAAACAACAAAAATTAATATTATAGATAATAAGTCTAATAATATACATGTGGGCTTTTTGACTAAATGGACGTATGGTGAGAAAGAACAATTTAAAATCGGTGTTTACGGACAAGCTTCTAATTTCGCAGCAAGAAATGCAAAGTAAAGTGCCTCACTTGGGGTGAAATTATTTTTAAAAGAATTGTATTGTAATGAATTATTTTATTATCGTAATTAAGCGGAAAATCCTTTACGATAAGCTAGTTTTGAAAAAGAATGAATAGAGCGACTCTCAATGAACAGGAATTCATACAAGTTTTCCCGAAATAATACAGCAATTACATGTATATTAGGTTTAACTTTAAATCCACGAACGTCTTTCCCAATATAATTATGCAGAAACGCATTTAAAATGATAGAAAATGGATAATCTGTTGTCAGGATTTAATGCAAGTCTTATTGTAAGCTTAAAACGATAATGCTTGCATATCATTTCTTAACCATTAAATTTGTTGATAGTATTTAAATACTTCAGAGTAAACCTCCTTCTTTTTAAAATCGAGAAAGTTTATATCAAATGCTTGAAGGTAATAGCGGACCTGTAAATGAAGGATTAGAGACAGAAAATAATTAGAATTACATAAAAATGTGTTTAGGTTCGAGTCATTAGGATTCTATCTTGCGAAATAAAAAGTTTATATAAGAAAAAAAAACAGATACGCATAACTTGAAGCAATGAAGAATTAATTTGCAAAAGTATATAAACACCCCTATTTAACATTTAAGGGGTTTATTTTAAATTAAATCACTTGAACTGTCTTACGTTCGGCAATGCTTAATCTTCAGTTATAGTTTAATGTTCGATAAATTAAATTTCCTAGTGGTTAATACCGACAGTTTATCACTGATTTAGACTTATACACGCACAAGCATACACACACATACATACCTATATATATATATATATATATATATATATATATATATATATATATATATATATATATATATATATATCGAGAGGGGGAGAGAGAGATAGGGAGATAATCATTTCACTCCAAGAAAGGCAGCAAAGCCACTAAGGCACAATGTGTTACTGAGTATAAAAAAACCTAAACTCTACCATAGTGTGAAATATAAGAAGAGTAATCAAGAGGACAGTAGATAAAGATTGACATGTTTTTAAAATCTTTGGATATTAACCCTGTCTCGAAAGCTTGGCACTCGAAGAGATCTACACATAAGTGTGAAAGAAGAAACTGTTGATCTAGAATCCACTGCTGCATACATACAATTCAACTCTAAATTGACAATCTAGTAATGCGCTGATATATATATATATATATATATATATATATATATATATATATATATATATATATATGTATTTAATTTCTAGGAGTTATCTGTGGGAAGTATTTCTTCAGCACACTGTACATATAATGGTTTATAGTAAATGAAATCACATAAACACAGATATATATATGTATGTATATATAGAGTGTGAATCAAAAATACTCTTTAAAACTTTGGCAGTGGATTCCTCAAACTAAAACAAGGCCACAAGTCATATATTAAATTCACAAATATTTAGCATTCATCCTTTATCCTATCATTATATATATATATATATATATATATATATATATATATATATATATATATATATATATATATATATATGGGTATGGGTAAGTAGCAGGACTAGATTCTATAGCATTGGCTGGCAAATGGTCTAGGAAAAGGACAACTCTGAATTCAAAACCTTATCCTCCAGGTTGGGGATCCTGCAGTAGGCTAACAAAGTACTAACTTAAAAACTGGCTTGATAAAGATACCGCAATATGTGGTCATATTTTCCTCAAGGAATTTAAAGGCCTAATAATATATATATATATATATATATATATATATATATATATATATGTGTGTGTGTGTGTGTGTGTGTGTGTGTGTGTGTGTGTGTGTGTGTGTGTGCGTGTGCGTGTGTGTTTATAGAAATCAACGTCCTACTTATTTCTGGCTGTCCTAGCGCTTACAAGAAATTTAAAGCCAGGATCAATCGCCATCTTCTGTCTTTCTGCTACTTTATTGACCTTTCTTCTCCCCTTTGTCCAGCAACGTCTTTTCATCGTCATTCATTTCCTGTAATTCCCTTAATCCTCGTGGCGTTTTCGCTTTGCTTCCGGTGAAATTATTTACAAAAATTAATGGAACAATTGCATAATATGAGGATATGTACATAGATAATGAAACAGGATGACTTTCACATTTTCGTATCCGTGAGACCTCATCTCATGAGTCTTTCTTACAAAGTAAATTTCGGAGGAAGAATCTGACTGAGTGCCATTTCTTGAAAGGAAGGAGAATATATCAACCGCCTGAACATGGCATAACGGTGATGTGATTCTCTGAACCAGAGAAACCTTCTAGATCGGTACCAGGAACCGACAATTTTCTACCACTTTTTCGTGATGGATTGCATACATGTGTTCCACATGATGATGTAGATGTTATCACATTGTGTCTGTGAACCTCCTAAAATAAATCTGGGTGCTGATATTATAATTGACCTAGCTGTTGCAGCTCAATGTTGGAAAGATTGGCTTGTAACATTCAATACTTTCAAAAACAAAGAGGTAACTTTTCATCATCAGCGAGCGGACCCTGTATGTACCCCATTCCTCATGATCAGTTCTTATTCCATTGGTAAGTATTTATTTACACCTCGATAGCTTCTTCCCGATAATCCATGATTTGAGACTCATGACTGCATGATTCCTCGATTAACACAATTTTCAAGTCTAGGCTCAATCGTTATCTTTCCTTCATATCGTCAATTCACATGGCATGGTGGATCTTAGCTCGGAAGGTCTGAACTGGTGGTACCCTGGAATGCAGTTCATTAAACCCTTTTCAGTGGAAATAGCGATACAGTACAAAAGCTTGCAAGGTTTTTTTTTTTTCCTGTGGGGAAAGAGGTTGCATAATGGAAGATAATTCATCAGCCTCATGACCACAAAGACACTTTTAAACTGTATCAAGGCTGGAAAAATGGTGACTGGGTACCTCCAGACTGCGATATGGCAACAGTACTCCATTTTTGCTCTTATCTGACTCTTGTAAATTTAGAACATAACATGCGAGATCGAGTGCTTCTTAGAGAGTTAAAAGGAAGCGACCAATTTTTCAAGTATTTTTAACCTTATTCGCAAAAGGAAATATTGGTTCAACTGATGTCTGCACCCAATCCAGGAGTGCACCCTGAAAATATTATGCACTTTGTTTCATACCTTCTGTTAGGAAGTATTAAATGATAGAGAAACAGTTAATTCCGAAATATTGCAAAGGAACTTGGAAAGGTCTATTTCCCTTCCATAACAATCCAACCTCAATGTTCACGGGCAATTATTAACGCTTAGTATGATCCCTTACCTTACATTCACAATTCTCCAGACTATTGATCTATCTGTTTCTTTTGCCTATTTTTACCACATTTCATTGACAGGAATATCTATTATACAATGATATACATAATAATTTCCTTCAGACCTAAAGTGTGTTAATCCACAGTTATGAATAGCTTATCTGCTTGATGTAATTATGACATCACAAAAGAAGGAAGTTATACGTTTGATTGAATTTGGAGCTGAAAATAAAGTAATTCCAAAATTAATCTTCATGTGAATTCATTATAAGATTTTATTAAAGAAGTGAGAGAGAGTAGGTTATCAGTTTATATTTCTTTCGAAATTAACACACATTCATGTGTTACTGAGAGGATAAAGTCTATTAGATGTATAATATCTAAAAGTCAAATAAACAGCTCCTTCCCACGAAGTAAACATGCTCGTTCCTCTTAGATCACGAGCCATGCACAACGCTGCTAGTTGCTAAAGATAGAAGAATAATTCGAAATAATTTAGCATAGCTTAGATTTACTTCCATGATTATTTACAAAATAAAGCCAGGATAGCAAAAGTGATAAAATATAACAGATTCATTACATGCATTATTTACATTATTCGGACTAATATCCTCATCTTCATTGCCATATTCACAACGCTTTTGTCTCTATATCTCTGAGATGAGGTATTATGATTATTTGGATTATTTACATTATTCGGAATTTTATCCCCATCTTCATAGCCATATTCCCAACATTTCGGCCGTTCTAGCTCCGGCCTTCTTCAGGCGATTAGAATTTCGAACCGAACTCTTTATTTCGTCCACGTAGGTAGGTTGTTCTAGTTTTACGTGTCATGCCTCTTCCGGATGTCTCAGTTATTTCCTTTTTACTCAACTCTCTAAGATTTTCTTTCACCACCTGGTATTGAACTCACAACTCAAGGACGCATGGCCAAGTGGATAAATACGTTGGTTAGATTCAGTGACTTGCCCCATAGACTTGTGAGATCAACACCAGTCTATAACATTGGTGAAGTTAAATACTTGTTATAACTCAGGCATGACACGGGAAAATAAAACAATCTACCCAGTTGGTCAAAATAAAGGGTTCGGTTCGAAATTCCAATCACCAGAAGAACTTCGGAGCGTACAACGGCCGAAGCGTTGTGAATATGCCAATGAAGATAAGGATAATAGTCCAAATAATGTAAATAATGCAGGCAATCATAATACCTCATCTCGGAGGTATAGAGGCCGAAACTTTGTGAATATGGCAATGAAGATGAGGATGACATTACGAATAATGTAATGCAAGTAATCATAATACGTCATCTCAGATATATAGATATTACATTTGAACGGGCGAAACCATCAAAATTTGCGTTGATTAGATGTGTAGTTGTCAAATTTTATTTGAAAGTAGACTGATAATCTGACTCCTCATTACTTGTCGCGTCCTCGGTATGACGATGAACTGCATTCACGTCCTGGGTAAGACGATAAACTACGTCCAACAGCAATGACTCTGATCAGGAGGTTTTGAGGATCGTGGAACCACCTGTTAATTACTGATATTCCCAGGTCCAGCCTGACCCGGGGTGGTAGCACCTGTTAGGGTCCAAGCTATGGGCAAATAGTTCACCCCAGAACCTGACTGAAAACACTATAAAAGTGTAAAAATAGATTTTAATAACAGAAATACTTTTAAGAAAATTACTATCAGCAATAGATATTTCAAAAAAGAAAACATTACCAGAAATAAACATCTTGTCAGCATTAAATAACCCATTCAGGTTAATATGCCTCAAAACAAAACAAACCAAACTATACATTTAAAAAAAAAAACAAATATATTACCAGCTATACATTTCTGAAAAAATTATCAGCTGTACATTTTTGAAAAATAAGGAAAATTTGTCGGGAGTAAATAACCCATTATTGTTGATATGCCGTAAAACAAAACAAAACAAACCAATTCACATTACTTGTCATAATTTACCTATATTGAAAATAAAGTTTACAAAATATTATTTTCCTTTCAATAGTTATCTGTTAACATTTCAACAGATATATTTAATGCCACTGTGATTAAATAATCGCCCTGAAACGGTGTTTGGCTACCACGTCCGGTGTTTCATCGTGTGCGGACCTGTTTCCTACGTTAGTCTCCACTGTTGTCTTACTACACCGAAATTGCTCTCTGCCTCGTACTGAAAACCAAATAAACTCTCTTTTCAGCTAGAATATTTTTTTTTAAATAGTATTAAATAGAACAACTCATATGGTCTGTATGGGCAACTTTTATTGTGCTCAGTAGGGAAACATTACAGAGATTTTGTTAGTGACGCTTAGAAAGAAGGGAGTGGTACAAACTTACCAAAACAAGTTGCAGATCAAAGTTTCTACGAGCAAAATATTCTCATCGAAAAATATTACAGCAAGAAACTTTTTTTACGAGGAAATTTGTTATTCTTAATAATTGCTGATTCGTCATTTCAGGGGCTAAAGAAAAGATTCCATCATATCCATCTTCTTGCTTTTTGGGGGGATTTAGGCCGGCAAATATATCAGCAATATATTATCTTTCAGCAGTGCGATATATTTCCACCAACCACTGTAGCTGCCCTATTTTACTTAGATTTGTTTTTTCTTTTATTATTTTTTGCTAATCCTTAACCATAAACTCCTCTGTAATACACATTCACTGTTTCGACGATGAAGATGACTTACCAAAATTATTTCACCATCTTTAATAGGAAATATTTATTTTGACTTCCTGGAGTTAAATCATGAAGAATAAGATTCATGCTGTACAGGGAAGATTTATATTTCAACCTGACGTAAAGGTCGAGCCCGAGTTTTGGAAAGAGGTTTTCAATTTGAAGATGTCGACTTCTGTGTAGTAATTTACGGTAGGCCGAGTAATTTTTTCCCTGAAAAGATAAGTGCAAATAAAATAGCAGAAGCTATATATATATATATATATATAAAACAATTGAAAAAGTAAATATAATAAAAATCCATTGTTCTTAATAACACTGAACGTTTCCAAGTTTACTTAGAAAGAAGAAAAAAAAGAATTAGCTGTTGAATTTGAGAGGAATTAGCGTGCCACTTTCGCCTGCACGAGAGATTAGTGTACAGTCACTAATGATATTGGGGAATGGGATTCATCGGAAGGAAAGTGTTAAGAAAAAACGTGGAAAGTTGTGTGACAGTAAAGAGGGAATAAAAGCTAATCCATACATAGAATATATAAAAAACACACACGCACACAAACGCAGACGCGCACACATGCGAAGGAACGTACACAGAGCTTTATATCTAAGTATATGTGAGAAAAGGAAGATGAAAGAAGGAAAAAGGTAGCAGGTGATGATAGGTAAAATTAACAACGGTACTGCTGAAAAAATAAAGAAGAATATTAAATAAACGTTAGGGTGTAGCGAAAGGTCAAGGCAGTGCTTGATGGTAAACCTGATGGGTTTTGTAATGTTTTACGTGGAAGGAAGGAGATTCTGAAAGGATAATCGATCAATGTCTTAATTTCGCAGCAAAGAAATACTTAATAAAATGATTTGAAGATAACTTTCATAAAATAAGGGGAATCTTTTTGACCAGAAAGCATTTTTTTTTCGAAGATAAATGTTATTCAGAAAAAAAAGGAGAAATATGTAAAGTATTTGAGGAGGATTTCCTTTGATCTGGTGCATTAGCCTCGAAGCAAAAATTGAATTATAAAGTAGTGAATGAGGATATTTCGAAGAGCATGAAAATGAACAAGAACAAGAACAAGATGGCGTTGGGAATGTGGAGAATATGTGGAGTAGATATATCACGACAAAGTCGATAACATTGCAAACACTAGTATTTTGTCGAGAATCTCGGTTTATATAGCCAGAGTACAAGACTAAGGATAGCAGTAATAGAGAATAGAATCGTAAATTTAAAAATTCTGACGAGAAAGATCTTTTGCCAAATCACAATGAAGCAACATTCTTAGCAGCAGACCTAGCAATTGATTCAGTATAATCGGTCGAATTCATGTCAGTAGTAAACCTGAGACCAAAAAGGGAAATTAGTTGTTCTTCTGAAGATTACGAACAGTCATGATGGAGGGTAAAATGGTTCACTAATATGATTAAAACACTGCAGTTTCATTTTGAAGGCGTTAAAATTAAAGGAGGAAGCAGCAGCAGTATTACTAATAATACTCACAGACATAAAAAGTTAGCGATATATGGCCACTGGAAGATATGCAGGAGGCACAAAATCGAAATCACTGAGAGATTTTATGAAAACCAACCTGACACACTTACCCAAAATAACGATGTAACTATCCACTGGGATTCAAACTGACAGGGAAATAAAAGCCAACAGACCTGATATTATCATACAAGAGAATAAATTAAGAAAGTGTAGGCTTATTGACATTGATGTAGAAACACCTGCATGAAAATTATCGAGAAAGTTTCCAAATACAGGGATCTGGAGAGTTGGATTAACAGGATGTAGGGAATGAAGCCTGAGACTGTACCAATAGTAAACGAATATCTGGGCCTCGTGAGAAAAGTAATGGACAATTTTGCTAAGAGGTAACATCAACATAGAAGTTGCCCAGAAGAACGCCCAACTAGAAACATCCCATATAATACGAAAAGTCATATAAATTAGATGAAAGTTTTCATATAGGTCCTAAGGACCATGGTCGGGTGCCGGCTCTAGAGGATACAAAGTAGAAAATATAGCAAATAATAATAAAAAGAATAATAATAATAATAATAATAATAAGAAGAAGAAGAATATCATTAGGGTAAGGAAAATCGAGTAAGTGGAAGATATAAAAAAAGAAAATCAAGAAATTAATTAGAAGAATAAATGTATGAATTGGATGAGGATGGCGAGAAAGTGAAGATAAAAGAATAAAGTAGGTATTAAGTAGAGTAGAAAAAAATGATCCTAATAAGATTTAATTCCAAAGAAACCAAATTGAAAAAAAATATTTCGAAAGTAGAAAAGAAAAGATAAAAATTCCTAAAGGCAAATTACGAAAAGAGAAAAAACGCTCAAATAGACGCTGGAACTTGCATGAACGTAAAAACAAAATGAACGAACAAAACATTAGAAATAAAGAAAGAAAAAATCACTTTCGCAAAGAAAAAAATATATATACATGAGAAAATGTTTAAGCAGAACACTGCGAAAAATTTAATCAGTCTTTCATGAAATAATGTAAGCACAATTCCACGTAAACGAATGGGAAGTTACACAATTGTGTCGACATAAGTTTTTTTTCAAGTTAAGGCCATTTTGATGGAAGAGATGAGAGTTGGAAAGAATTTCTCTTTTTCTGTTATTTTTTTTTTTATTTTTTTGCAAATCATGAACTGAAAAAGATATTTTTTGGATGAGTCAATTTCAATCGCGATTCAGAGCAAAACTAGGCCTCTTAAGCATGTTTTCCAACCATTCTGTTAACATTAAAATATCTATTAAAGATAATACAGACATCGACTACAGCAAACTTGGAATTTATTCGACGTAGCAATTTTTATTATTATTGAATACTAAACCTACACCGTCAAATGAAACAAAAGTAATTACCGTATAAGGACACACTGGCAAATATGTCGGAGCAAACGTTCAGCATAGTATATTCACTCAAAGGACTTTAGTATATTTAAGCATGAAACCCTTAAAGTAATCTATCAGTATAGTGAATAGCATAGAAAAACTGTTTAGCGAGAATTTTTAAAAAAAGTTACTGTATATAAAAAGCAAGTTAACAGAATAGTTGAACATAACCCAAGGGATTTCCATGTAAACAAAATTCTTCTGTTATTCTCCTCTAGCCGCTGTGTGTGACGAATATATTTCTCTGTGTAATTAATGTTAATATTCCCAGGGTAATGTTCTACAATTAGCGGAATTGTGTGTCGCTTTTTTATAGTGGACTCTTAGTTAAAGATAAAATACTTTTGTATGGATGCAGAAGGCATCTCACTGTGGTGGAGATAAGTCACCTAACGGAACACTTAGTGACGGTAGTCCATGCAGTGACGAAAGCAGCAGTCAATTGCAGTTTGCTTCCAGCACGAAAGGTTGCTTTATTTAGCCCGGGTATCCACAGCCCCGAGCAGAGGCTACATCTTCCTCGCCAGCAGATTACAAGTCAATGGCGCCGTTTGTGTTTCGGAATATATCCTTCCCAGATACAGGAAGAAACTCCAGCTCGACGTTATCAATTTGGGAAAACCGAAGAATCGCAATTTCCCGTTTATATGAGACATAGTAAATGAATATGGTTCTTTTGATTTCCGTAGTCTGTATATATAGTTTTGTGTATGTCTTACTAGTAGAAAAATCTCTCTGAGGACAAAGCATTTTTGTGAGTATTTTTCGTTTCAGCCATCCCATCCCATCCGTTAAATACAGTATTATTATATCAAGGATAATAATACTGTCCATTACGGGGGAAATACAAATAGGTGTGCAAGGCCGTCAGTAAGAGGATGATCCAGAAATGCGATCTGAAGGTCGGGAACACTACAATCAAGCAGACGCTGAAGTTTAAATACCTGGGAAGCGTCTTGGCACAAGACGGTAAGTGCGACACTGATATCCGTAAAAGCATTGGGATGGCCAAGGACATATTCCAAAAGCTGAGCAGAATATTGCGAGACAGGAGGATTTCTTTGGTAACAAAGAAAGGAATATTGAGCTCTTATGTGACATCTGTCCTACTTTACGGCGGCGAATATTGGCACATTTCCTCAAAGATGAAGAAGAGATTCGAGGCGACGGAGATATGGTACTGCAGAAGGATGCTAAAGATATCATGAAACGAGCGTGTGAGCAACGATAAGGTCTTAGGGAGGATGCATAGAAGGTGAAGACCTATACTTAATATCAGGAAGAGGCAGCTGAAGTTTCTGTGACACGCAATGAGGAAGGGGTCCTGGAGAATCTGATACTAACATGTCGAATAGAGGAAAAGAGAGACAAGGGAAAAACAACGCGTGATATACCTGGTGGCCTTAAGCAAGTGGGTGACAGTACGTGGTCTGGGGAAGGTAACAGAGGGAAGGAACTTGTTGAGAGTTGCAAGAGATAGAATGAGGTGGAGAGCCATGATCGTCTAGGCCCTGAAAGATCACGGCACATAAAAAGAAAGAATGATCAACTGGTACCGATAAAAGTCACTGGTACTTTATTAAAATAATTCATGTCAGAGTAATAATAATAATAATAATAATAATAATAATAATAATAATAAAGTGCCTCCTTATTGATATGGCAGTCCCTGCAGACTGTAATGTATCTTTGAAGATATTCAAAAAGCTGTCAAAATACAAGGACCTTGAAATAGAAATATCAAAAATGTGGCATATAGGAACATCAACAATAACTGTTGTAATTGGAGCCCTCGGATTGGTTGGAAAATATTCCGTTAGACGAATTGAAGGGATTCCTGGAAATCAATGCTTCAAAGAGATACAAAAAATTGTTCTGACAACTACAGCCCACACTTTACGAAGGGCTTTATCTATGTATTTTTTTTTTTTTTTTTTTTTTTTGTCAGTGGAGTGACATGATACCATTTCTAACCTGAGGTCCCGTGGGCGGGACCTGGAAAGAAATGTGTAAACGCCAGAAATCAAAGAAAATAAAAATGATAATCATAATAATTATTAGTACCTGTGGAATTTCCTAGGTTTTATCGCTTTAGAATAGTTATCTACAAAATACACTTCTTTTTGGTTTAAAATATATTTAAATATGAACATATTTATACGTTGTTTCTTCATGGCTCTAAAATGTGTTGATTCTTCAAACAGGAAAATCTTCCAAGTTTAAAGTATATTTCATGCTCGAAGGGAAATATATAGAAACCTTTTTTATGATACTGTACAGTATATAAGAACAAAATACCAAAATATATTTTTCTCCCGTGTTATCATCTGAAAACAATATAACAAACTTAGGAATTAAAGAAGGAAGGAAGGGCACCGATTTCCTCTTCAAATTTTCTGATGAATCTTCATTCTTAAATTAATGATTAAACCATAGAATATCCGTAGAAATTGCCCAATCGAATAGGTAAATATTTCAGCTTAACAACTTTAATAAAATAATGCAATAAAAATCATGAAAAGATTTGAATTTGATAACTTCTTTTCATTTCACTGAAACAAAATTTCTAACTTTTTTTTTTTTTTAATTCTTACTGAAGCCATACAGCGTTTTTTGATAATTCTTACCGCGCAATCAAAATAAAATAGTCCATTATTTATAGGTATTTTCAGGAGACGTTAAATACTTATATCTTTCTTTCTGTCTTTTTCTTTACTCACTGAGATCAAGTAAAATATCTGCTATGAAATTTCCGTCTCTTCGGGCGTCTAAAAGGAAATATTACATTGCTTAGGAGGTATTGGAAAAGCGTAACGGTCGTGCGAAATAACCAACGACAAGAGGAAAAAGCAAGGATAGGATACTACTAATACTACTACTACTGCTAATACTACTACTACTAATGATAATTAAGCAAATACAATCACTTTGGAAGAGAAATAAGTAGGCATCAACACTAACTGTTTTTCTATTGGGCTTCTGGGAATTGTGTTATTAAGAGGACTAAACGTATATTTGCAACAAATTCTTGGTTAGAATATATGAATTTCAAAAAAATCATATTCGTGGTTATTTCTCATATTCTGCTGTGATATAAGACGAAAAAAGTTAAAAGTAGAAGGAAAAAGAATTGTAAAAAGAAGAAAAGATTGAAGAATAACGATATGAAGAAGTTCCATCGATTGATTTGTTTTTTTTAAGGCTTATCCCAGTAAAGCCATGTATGAAAACGTTTGAGAAACTAATTAGTACAAGGTCTCGAGGTCCTTGACAAAATCCAGAGACGAATATGCAGGATGGTAGGCGCTGATCTGGCATCTAGTCAACAATCGCTATCCCACAGACGTGCCGTGGTCTTCCTCTATCTCTTCTACAAATATTTTCACGGAAACTGTTCCGACGAGCTACATTCACTGGTCCCCAGACTTCATGAATTTAAACGAGCTACCAAGCCGACATCTCGGTCAAAAACCTTTCACTGTCAAAACGGTGAAATGTAACCGTCTCTTCATCTCAAACAGCTTCTTGTCCTGCATTTACTGCCTGTTAAGCCCTTCCTCTTACTTGCTTCCCCGATGACTATAATCTTCGAGTGTAATGTCAATCGACATCTCACACTCTAAGATTGTTCTCCATCCTTCGGTGTATCCTTTCCTCAAACACGACTCTACTCAATCCTCTGTATGCCCTTGCGTGCTTGTGGCAGTCGAGATTTGCTTGGGGTGAATTGCCTTAATAACATGTTTACAGACCAAAACTCCTACAGGATCTCTCGACGCCCGAACCAACAACGGCCGCGCATCTCAGAGAGGAACTAATCCGAGGTCGAAAAATCAGTCTGGAACGAATTCCTCCATGAATAATGAGACATCTGGTCACCAAAACCGGATTAACGCCAAGCCCGGAACTGGTGACTCATTGCCAAATCAATTAATAAAAAGAAATGCATTCGCGATGAGTAAGAACATAAGTCATGATATCTTTTTACATTGCACTCTAAATTTCTCAAAAGATCATAACGGATCAGAGATACCAATTATAAAGAGATATGATAGGAACTGAAGTAAGACTTCTATCTCGACTAAATATGCTTGGCAGTTTCCGCAGTTACATCATTCAAAAAAAAAAATGACTCTCAAATAGATCGAGTGAAATTAAATATAAGTCAAAGTACAAAAAGACATAACTCAAACAGGAATGAGGTAAGAGTGTAAATATATAGTATGACAGGGAATGAGGTGCAAACTATGATAAATGAGATACGAAATAATGATCCCACAGGAAATGAAACTGAACAATCTAGCGCGACATAAAGAATTTATTTCTCTGATTCAGATTCTGTCACTGATGAAGATGAATCATACGAAATTAAAGCATGTTTCTTTGAAAACATGAGTCGAAGTCACCGAAGTGGAAAAAATAATTCAAATAATCAGCAAAATAATACGCACACAAATGTCAGAAAGAGACAAACTTGCAAAATCCACATTACGAAATCCAATTAACCTTCTGGGCAAACATATAACGCTGCATTGCAAACATTTTTAACTTGGATGCTATTAGTAATCATCACATAAGTAAATAATGTCATATATGCAACTGCTTCAGCAGGTACTGGAAAACGTAATATCGAGACAAATAATGTTTTGAATTCAAACTTAAAGCGACAAAATGGAAGAAATCAGACGTGAATTATCGATGATATATCAAAAATTCTTTAATGTTTCCACGCGGAACAACAGGAAAGACAAGCGGAAATATAAAATTAAACTGGCAAATGAAATTCCAACAATCAAGGAAATACATAAACAGAAACTACAATGAAAATCTCAGAGTAGATGACGATATAAAAAGCGCTGTCCTTTCCCTCGATGAAATAAGATATTACAAAAACCCAAAAGAAGATTTACAGTGAAATTGCAAAATAATTTATAGAAGTCAGAAAACACCCCTATATTGAATAAGTGCAAATATATTGAGCAGGCCAAATTAATATAAACCCAATGCGGAGTGGACCAAAAGAGAATTACAGTGACACACATCTTGATTTTGTCACAAAGAATAGTGGACAGGTTATTTAGAAGCCTATAACTACCAAGGAGTCATCGAAGGAAATAGAATACAGCATACCCAAATAAAGGAAAAGGTAAGAAATGAAAACTACAGGCGTGTGCACCTAGTTTTATATACCAACTTGAATATTAGCTTCTTGTGGTGCAAAAGCAGTTTCCACATACTTAACTGGACCATAGCTGACATTAAGTGAATGAATATCAAAATGAGAAAGATTATCACTTGCTACATCATGCTATGGCCGCTGTTGATCGTCTATATGTATCAAGATCCAAAGAAGGTAGAGGATTAGTTCAACTAGAAAAGTCTCACCAAACTGAAACAATCTGTCTTCAAAGATATATGGATGATATATGTTAAAGAATATGAAAATTTATTCCGTAATAAATGAAGCCAACCAATCCAATGGTGCATTTCAAGTGGATAAAGAACAAGCAAACCATAATACACCAACTACAGCAGGAAAGAACCTATAAAATAGAAAGCAAAAGAAAAGGTAACTTACAAAATGCAGAAATGATGGCAACATCAACACCTTTATGATCACTAATCTTCTTGTGCCATATAAAATGGTGTAGAGAAACGCCTTACCCGTCAGTGGACAAATAGGAAGGTTTCAACACTGAAACTGAACGTTTTATTCTTGCTGCAAAAATAATGAATTACTAATTTAAAAATACGCTTTTAAGTAGGGGTGTCGTCGGTGGTGTTTTGACTTGGTTCATCAGGGAGTTTCGGGTCTTTCACCATCATACTCCCCATCACCAAATCGACCCAATCAGGGGAGATCAATCCCTGATTCCCCCTCACAAACAAACGCTAACAGTTACCCTGGACTTTTTAAAGAATTAGACGAAAAAAGACCGCGTATTCCGCACATCCGGTTGCATGTTTGTAACAACCAATCCACTGCGTGAACTATCTTTTAAATGACCCGCGGTGGGGACTGGCTTCTTTTCTTTTTTTTTCGGCGGATTGCAGTTTCAATGGATAACCGAGGAGGTAATCTTAATGTTCCTATTTTTAACCCTTTTTTCTTAAGTATTGTATAGTTTAAATATTTGCCGTTTTTATTTTATTTGTGCTTTTTTTCAGTGGGGTGTGGGGAATTAAACTCAACCCTATTATCACATTTTATCGTTCAGCCTGATTCTTAACATTATTACAGATTAACAAAAAAAGTTACATTGTTGCGAGCGACAGAATCAATAATATTGTATGTATATGACAAACCATGAGCATGCATGAAAACATTTAAAGTTAAGTGAATTGTTCGTATATGTAAAATGTGTGTAGAAGACCTAGAGAAAAATAAAGTAAAATGAAATTGCGTACGTAAGTCTGTGTGTGCGTTTGTGTATTCGTTTCCAAATGAGAAACGCATTTTCACGATGGGCTTACATCCTAGCGTGTCTAAGGAATACAAGAAAAAAATTAATGATAGAAAATAGTACAGTGTATTAATTGGTTCAGAATGCACCTCCTAGTGACGATTTTAGGGTGCTAAGTGGAATAACTTATAAATTTCGTTGATTCATGATGGATGTTCTATACTACGCGAACATCTAACGTTAGTTTAACTCCATCTTCTCACAGAAAGTGCCCTAGATGGTATTGGAATTCGGTAGTGCAATCTGGTGGAATGTCCATACGTCTGATCTCGTTGCTCTTATGCCTCTGGTACTGAACGATGGAATGATCCGCGAGGATTCCTACATATCAACCTATGTGCATGCTTGGGGTTGCATTTACCGCGTAAAAATTAACTTTAATTTATCATTTATTCCCGTGTCTGTGTGTGTGTGTGTGTGTGTGTATCTATCTATCTATCTATCTATCTATCTATATATATATATATCTATCTATCTATCTGGGTCTACTCATACCCATCTAGCTAGCTATGTTAGTCTATTCATATCTATTTATCTTGCTAGCTCTCTAGCTATCTCTCTTAGTCTACGCATATCTATCTATCTATCTATTTATCTATCTATCATAGTCTACTCATATCTATCTATCTATCTATCTATCTTAATCTACGCATATCTATCTATCTACCTTAGTAGACTGATATCTATCTACTCTACTCATATCTATCTATCTATCTATCTATCTATCTATCTATCTATCTATCTATCTATCTATCTATCTTAATCTACGCATATCTATCTATCTACCTTAGTATACCGATATCTATCTTACTCTACTCATATCTATCTATCTATCTATCTATCTATCTATCTATCTATCTATCTATCATTGTCTACTCACATCTATCTATCTATCTATCTATCTATCTATCTATCTATCTATCTATCTATCTTAATCGAAGGATATCTATCTATCCACCTGAGTATACTGATTTCTATCTTACTCTACTCATATCTATCTATCTATCTATCTATCTTAATCTACGCATATCTATCTACCTTAGTATACTGATATCTATCTTACTCTGCTCATATCTATCTATCTATCTATCTATCTATCTTAATCTACGCATATCTGTCTACCTTAGTATACTGATAACTATCTTACTCTATTCATATATATCTATCTATCTTTCTATCTTTCTATCTATCTATCTTTGCTTATATCTATCTATCTATCATAGTCTGTGTGTGTGTGTTTAAAATCAATTATATGAACACACTAATATAAAAAAAACTGACAGATGCATACACACAGACATATTTTCACTGATATTACGCATAAATTGGCAGATGCACAGACATTTATATCAATGTACACACTGATATACCTACAAATATGCAAATACAAATACATAAATAAATACAAACATACACCCTCCCCATATATATATATATATATATATATATATATATATATATATATATATATATATATATATATATGCACACATACCAAGACAGACGTAATGGTTCTCTTCAAAGTTAAAAACTTAAAACTTATAATATCACTAGACTCGTTTGCGTGTCTTGATATAAATTGGTTGTCAGTTCGTGTCCTTAACTTATTACTCATCCGGCAGTAAAAATCATATTCATATGTGCGTGTTTTATATCCGCATTTATCATGACAATGTGCCCTCACATCTCGTGCATTGGTCGCATTGCATCGTCGAGTTACTTCAACAGCTGTCCATCACAGATTTCGTTCCTTGACATTAAATTCGGGCAAGGAGCAGTTCTTTCCTCATTTTTAAGCTTTTATTAAGACTAGCCTATTGTCTTTATTATAAATACTGCCAATGTTTTCCTATTGCCTCAAGTATGAACAGAACCTAATATTTAATTACAAACTCAAATATAAGCATCAACGTTAATTCTTTTATTCGTCATCTTTCACGATTCGACCACCGTCTCTGCCATGCATATTGTCAAGGCTGGGCAATGAGAATAGAAAAAAGCAAGACATATTCTCTACTCTACAACATCTTTGCCACAGACGCTACAAAGCAAATCTATCACTCACCGATGAATGGCAGACATTCCAATGATATCCATTCTTTAGATTCCCAAGTTCAGACCTTTACACTTAAGATACGCTATGGTAGATTCGGGTGAGTTGAGTAGGCCTCATTTCGTTCGTTTTCCAAGTTATAACCCCATACAGCGTTTTACTGGGTGTTCCAACTTAGCAAAATGGATTCCACATGGAGGTATAAACACAAGTATATGCACAACCAAGAACTGAGATTTACTTATAATCTCATGTATGAAAACAGTCAAAGTTTTCCTATTGCGTGAAGTATCGACACACCAATATTTAAATACAGCCTCAAATGTAAGCATAAACATTATTTAAATGAGTATTTAAATGAGTATTTTCATCTTTCAGAATTCATCTCCTGTCTACGGTAAACATGATATTATGAGAAACACTGAAATGAAGAAATAATTATTCCATGAATTAACCAGACTGTATGTGGGGCATAGAATGGGCGTTCCCTTCAAAAGTCGATCGTTGTCTATCCTTCATACGTTCACAATATTCACTTCCTACCACAGCTTGTCTTATTCATACCACGTACCTCTTTAGAGGACCGGGGGGGGGTGAGGATGAAAAGAAAAAGACGTGCGTTTATATTTCCTGCGAGAAGAAGGTCTAACTACAAGAAAATGGCCGGATTTGAATTAAGTCTAACTGAAGATAAAGAAGACAAAATGACCAATATATATATATATATATATATATATATATATATATATATATATATATATATATAAACAAATGTATGTTTTATCAAATATATGTATTAAACAAAACAATTTTAAGATGGTCATACACAATGACATTTGTGTGTGCGTAAACATTTGTGTCTGTTCTTTGGTGAATGTTCGTATTTTGGTGAATGTTCGTATGTACGTGTATGTATGTATAATGTTAATGGCGTCTTCCTAGAAGATCACATTGTAGAGGTCTTCGCATAAATGAAGAAATGAAAAAGTCGTCCAGTATGTATAGTATAGGGAGAACGACCCCTAGTGACAATTTAGGAATTAAGGAGGAGATAACTCCGACACCTCATTCAGCATAAAAATGTTGTAACACTAATTTGAGTGACTTTCGTTCCTTGTATTGTTGTAAGTTTAGTATAATAAATTGAAGAGAACAATTTATACCTTAATTGGTTTGGATTGGTTTATTCTGTTTTACGGCATATCAACCTATGTGGGATATTTTTAAGATAAAAATTTAAGATAGGTTCGTATGAATATTATATGTATTCTGTGTAAATAATGAGTTTGTAGGTCAGTTTTCATTTACGTATTTTTATAAAGTGAGTTTGGGTCGGGAGTAAAATTTTTATCCTGGTAATTTTTTTTTTCAAATATGGATTGCTGGAAACTTTTTTTTCAAAAATGTATTGCTTGTGATTTTACTATAAAAATGTATTTTCATACTTTTAGTGTTTTGACTGCAGTTTGGGGTTTAACTATTTACCCATAGCTGGGACACTCACAAGTGCTACCAACCCGTGTGAAAGTGAACCTGGGAACATCAGAAATTAAGTGGTGGTTCCACGTTCTTCAGAACCTCCCCATATAAGACCTTGATGCAGGATGTAGTTTATCATCATACCCACTATTCTTCATACCTTGCTCGAGATTAAGGAGAATACGAATACTCATCTGAAAGTCTTCCTGAATGCTGATTTTTCATTCTCATTTGATTGTTTATCTGATATTAAGAGGCACAATTATAACTTTTCCAAGAGTATTTTCCCGTAAGTGAATATAATGAGCACAAATGGAATTTGAACTCGGCTCTCCGATTAACATATCCGAGACATTATCCATTATATCAGCTGCATATCTATGCTTACAGCGCCTGTTATTCCATATATGGACACACATCTAGGCATTGATCAAGCTGATGTGGCCGTAAACATTTTTTTTTTTTTTTAATTGAAAAATAGAGGTAAAGTCAAGTATCTGTTGAAATTTACTCAGGTGTGATTTCATTCCATTGGCTGTTTATTCGTCCATGTTAAATGGCTGGATACTTTTTGGACAGACCTCGACACAACCTGTCATAGTCTCCCTCCTCTTCCTCTCTCTCTCTCTCTCTTTATATACATATATGTCAATGTTTGTGCTAGCGTAAGCAGATACACACTTGCATGCATGCATACACATACAGATAAAGGCTTACAGAGAGAGAGAGAGAGAGAGAGAGAAAGAGAGAGAGTGAAAGAAAGAGATGCAAGCCCTAATGCATGAATAAACCTTGAATAATTTTTAATCTGCTTAAAATCCGTTTTAAGGCAAATAGCTTTGAACAGCATTGACTAATTTCCCACATGCTCTCATCTCATAAAAACGAACAGAAAAAAAAAATTAAAAAAAGCTGACTTTCTATTTATTTATTTATTTTTTTTGTAATTTATTATGAACTCCAAGTTTGCAGTTTCATCCCAGAGGTAAACGAAAATTGTTTATTTAATTTTTATCAGGCAATCATTCAGGCTTTCAAAGAAAATTACGAGCCAATTAACTGGGTTCATTTTTCAAACTGCATTCGTTTGGAAAAAAAAAGTTACGGACGATTTGCTCATATTAAAAAAGTCTGCAGCCGTGAAAATGACGGAAGGCAACATTTTCAAATTCAAAAACATTATTCATCAAATATTCCCTGTAAATGTTCTTATGCAACTCCATCGTTATTCCATTTATTCAAACGCCTATCGCCGCCATCTTTTCTGATTGCGAATCAACATCTCGTCATATGTGATAGTGTCTGAAATAATGAGTCGAAGAAGAAATAATTATATCATGTATTAATCGGACGAATGATCTGCAGGTGAGTTATTGGGTGCGTTGACCACACCCAAAGTCGAGTACAGAATTTTTAACTATCTAGGGAATGTAGACGAAGGAAAATTTGACACAGAAATCCAAATTCGCAGGGGAATAGTTGAGGACACCTTCCAAATGCGAAATCTCTGCGTGTATCCATATTCCTTTACCATTTTTTGTGATTTCATCCCCCATCATTTTATTCGTGTTGAACTGTCATTTTTCTCCTAGATTCTAACATTTTTCCCTCAAAGAACGAGAGAATATGGTAATTCATAGTTGGTTGATTTCTTTAACAGCATACCATCTTTTTAGGGTATGCATGTGAGTGTTCTTTCGGATTGTTTGTTGATAAGAAAATTATCAAAAAATATAGTGGCCTGATATTTGCATGAAACAGTCCGTCGGCTTTGAGCATTGACTTAAATGTTCAATGCCGAAATTTAATTTTCGTGAAAGCTTTGAAATAATACACATATATGTTATTCTGCTTTCACAACTGAATAAATGGTAGATGATACTCAACTTTTGTACATATAAATTATTAGAGGAGATTATACGTGCGTTTTCTCCTACTGTTTTGTTCAAGTTATATTTTGGAATACAGTTTGACTTAAGTAATTGTATATATGGATTAATGTCAAAAAAATTCATTCATCTTGATTGTTTAGTTGGTTTATTTAGGGCCATATCAAACACCATCTGTTATTGAATTCAGAAATCCAAATATTTTGATCAATATTTTAGGACTTTAGCTATAGATAAAATGTATTGCTAGTCATTTTACTATATGTATTGTAGTTTATTTTTATATATATATATATATATATATATATATATATATATATATATATATATATATGTGTGTGTGTGTGTGTGTGTGTGTGTGTGTGTGTGTGTCTGTGTGTATGTATTGCTGTTATTTTTACTATTGAAATGACCTTTTATATTGTAAAAGTGTCCGGGGGGGGGTCACAATTTCTGTCCGGGGGGGTCACAATTTCTGTCCGGGGGGGTCACAATTTGTTCGTAGATAGCAACCTAACTTGTTCTAGCACCCCGGTCAGGGTGGACCTGGAAAAACAGCAATTAAGAGGTGGTTCCACGCTCCTCAAAATATCCATTCGCATTGCTGCCGGATGTAATTAAAAATCATGCTCTGGACTAATAAGTACTTGAGATATACGTGTGTGAAGGCACTCTTTACGCGATGGTAAAAAAACAGGTTAATGTCTTGTTGTCATTTCTAGTAATGGTAATGTTTCCTCATAAAGAATTATACAGAACTCATTTACGGGGCATAGACAGAAGTCTTGCTGCCGAGTGTAATTTATCGTCAAACCAAGGACTTGTCACTCTTGAGGTTACAATTTACTAAGCGAATAGGCTTATGGCCGTTCCAGACGTATTTGCAAAACCTTTTTATAAATCTGCAACGAATGGTTATTCATTTCTTAATCCTGCAAAAGATTAAAAGTGTCCTCTTTTTTAATACCATTACGATATTTATACTTAGAATCAAAAATCGACAGTTGGAGTATCTGGCGTGCATAATGAGGAAGGAAGGCTTTATAGATCTCACATAATTTATAGAAAAGGAGAAACAACAAAGGAAGATAGCGGACAACCTACCTGACACGATTGCGTGCCCTCATGGATGACATAGACGAGTAGGCCATGTTCTCTATTTGAAAGGCTATTCCAACCCCGTGGCAGTATATTTATCATTTCACTAAGTGAGATGGGGTTGATTTAATATCGACACCAACATGAAAGTGGTTGAGGGGATTGGGTGATTTTCATCTTTAACGTATATATATATATATATATATATATATAGAGAGAGAGAGAGAGAGAGAATGTGTGTGTGTTGCGTACGTTTAGGCCTCATGTTTTCATTAAGGCATGTCTCATTAAATAATTCAGAAAAAAAAATGGTCTATTATTTTTATAGAATCCGCCCGTAATTACGGATAAGATTTCCTTATTAAAGGAAGAAAAAAAATACATCTATACTTTTTCATGAAAATAGTAACAATAAACTAAAACTTCTGTATCTATATTAAATAACTGAAACCAACCGTGAATAAAAATTAATTATGAATACTGCGCAAGCGTTTTAAAATGGTTACAGTAGAAAATTATAGTTTAAAACATCTAGATAGATAGTTTTACATAATATTTAATTTTTAATAAATATTTAGACATTAACTTAGTTACCTCTCTTGACGTCTGTATGCGTGCCTACATGAGAAAATGAAAAAAAAATGTACAGTACATAGACCTAGCGTTTTGCACTTTGTACGCGAAAAATTAATTTTCTGATGTACACAACAATTTTGTCGTAGAAAAATAATGAACGCTACAAGTTCCTGTGTTACAAAAAGATATTACCCTGATGAAAACATTGTGACAAAATCGAAAGTACTCGGAAGAAAATGAATATGCATCAACATCATATTTTACTTTATTCCTTATAATGAGGATACTGAGAAACAAGTCCGTAATTACGAGAGATCCCTATTAAATATTAGCAGACAACATTCATTAAATTATTCTATGAGACACGTCTCATTATATATATATATATATATATATATATATATATATATATATATATATATATATATATATATAACAGTGAACATTGAAGTCAACACTCAATGGCGAGACACTGTTTTATGGTAAACGTAATAATCAGACCGCATATATTGTTTTTTATCGACTATATATATATATATATATATATATATATATATATATATATATATATATATATATATATATCAGCGGTGTTTTGTTGGTAGTCTGTTATATTGTGGGTAGTCTGTGTAACGTTTATTTTGGCAGGCGTGATTCGTTGGTTTGTTTATTATTTACGTTATTTATTTATTTATTTGCATTAATTCATTTTGCTTGCTTTTGCTTATTTAATATTATTTTTAATTAATCTTTCCATTGTTATGATTTTTATGCAACATAGTAAAATTTGTTTTAAATCTGCATTTTGAGATGAGTTCTGATCGTTTATTTAGTAGTTTGTTTTGGGCTGAGAAGGTAATTGTACCTATTTTTCCTCCAATCTGAGTTTGCCGTTGTTGGATTGATTCTTGTAGGCTAATGTTCTTTTCGTCATTTTCAATGATATTTTTGGTGTGATTTGTATTTTAATTTTAATTTCTCAGATATCATTGGAAAGGTTTGTGCTGTTCACGTATTTACTATTCGTGAAAGATGTTTTGTGTGCATAGTTTCCAGGTTCCTTCATTTACTCCAATGTATATTTTGTCTTCGTTATCTGATGATTTTACTGTGGGTTGGTATATTGTTTTCTAAGCAATTGCCGTTTAAGGGACATTCGTTCTTTCTTCTGCAGTTACATGTGAGTGTTCTTTCGGGTTGTTTGTTGATAAGAAAATTATCAAAAAATAAAGTGGCCTGATATTTGCATTAAACAGCGTTGACTTTAATGTTCAGTTTTATATTTAAATACGCTATATATATATATATATATATATATATATATATATATATATATATATATAATCAGAATGTTTTGCAGCTCATCAGTGTGGCTAGAAAGGCGATTGCCTCAAGACGGTGTCGAAACCCGACAGATTTGTTATCAGCCGAAGTTTTTACCCTAAGCCATTTGCCCACAACGATGATGAATGTGAATTTAGATGTATTTCTTTTTAGACAAACACGCCAGTGACTGGACAACGTCTTAACGAAGAGTCTTGCATCAGTAGCAATAATTGTCAATGTTTACAAATTCTCATTTCTCTCAACCGAAATAATTTTTTTCAGGATCATGTATATATATATTGTCATCCACAGGCAGAGAGTTTCGCTGTTGTCCAGCTCATCAGTGTGGCTAGACATCCGATTTTGTGCCACATCTTGACTTCCTAGCGCGATCTGGTAAATAACGGTTATGTGAATGAACGACAGAACGTAGGAGGGTTAACAAAGGCTAGTAACTTATTTAAAGTAAAGTTCATTCACGGCCTGAAGGGACGTGGTTCACCGAAGAGAAAACCTTCCTAAGATGTACTCTCCCCTGACTACCATTCTTTCAATTTTTTCCAATCCCTTTCTCACCAAGGGGAAGTGGCTTCTCTCTGTCTTTTCTAGAAATATTTTCATGGTAACTTCTTTCATTTTCCCCCGAGTGCCTCGACTACAAGAATGTACTCCTGCTACTAGATTGACAACTAGGACACACCGTTTGACTTAAACTAGCTAAACGCAACTCCCACTTCTACTCTAATAGTCTCTTTTTTCGTACTTCTCACCTGTGGATCTCTCTTCCGATTCATTGCCTTTTTGATAAATAAAATCTTTAAAAGTTTACATGAAACGTAAATTGGTATTTTTCTGTATTTCCGAAGCCTGTTCGTTTTTGTCCCTTACTTCAAACAGATCCAATAAAACTTTAATCCTCTTTCACTCCTGCGTATCAATTGTCTTAACGCCTTTACTTTAGTGTGAAAAGATTAAGAAAGAAATGTATATCCACTTATTACCATTCCTGTAACGTTTGTTATACATCATTTCGACCTGTCGACATTTGTGTTAAAACAGAAGTGCTTATTTTATTTTATTCTGATGAGCTAACACGGAAATTCATAGGTCTATCATGTCAACAATTAGAGCCCTGCATCAAGGTCGGAAGCTCATTAGGGTGGCATCTTGTGTAATTAGATAGTTGGTCAGTGTAGGTAGATGCTAAGCGACAAGCCAGGCTTGTGCCATGGCTAGGTGTCCAGAGGGGTAAACCAGTTGCAATTTCTAGTTTTAATTCCCAGCAGTGTCCTACGAAATGCATTCTGCGTTTACGTAAGATTGTCAAAAAATCAAGAGGGGTTCAGCGAATTGTGATTTATTTGGATATTCTCTACAAGAGAAGGTGATTATAGCTCCCAGCATCTGAGTGTAGGATCCATCAGGCTTAAATCGAAGTGGATTAGTAAATGTCTAAGCTGTGGCTTCCTACATTAAAGCCGACTCTACAGTGGCGCCAAAGAAGCTCTGTTTGAGTTTGTCGGGTAGATCAGATTTCCAGATAAAAATCCATTTTATTCAAGGCGGCAAAGGCTCTAGAAATGCGAATTTTTTGCCATCCTTTTCTGTAGAATATATTTCGCTTCCAAGGTATGTAAAAGATTCGACAGATTGAGAAAGTGCTAGTTGTAACAAATTCTTTTGACACACCCAAACTAAAAATTTACAAGAAATGTCGAGTCCTTCACGCATATTTATTAGATATGGAAGAATATGTGGATGGATACGAAATGCCATATGATATATTTAGATTAAGATGACATATATATTGATATTTGATTTCGATTATCATCTTTTAACACACAGTTATTTGGGTAGTTGCTCAAGTTGTCTAAATTTTAGCCATTTCAACCCGACTGGCCGCTATATCGACAGCTGTGTGAAATGAAATTTTTTAATCATATTACCAAATGAAGAACAGTAAAATCAATAAGATCCAAGGGAATACTGAGTGTGAAAGAATAAGAAACAAAAGAAATATTATTAATGAGCGAGCACAATATCAGATTAATCAAGAAAACAATATATAACGATTTATATCGCATTTAAAGTTTTGAAAATTAAATTTGTCAAGAAAGCATGGAGCCTGAAGAAAGTTCCATCATCGTGAAAAGAAACTGTTAGGATAGAATTTACGGTTCGACTTAGCCAATTCAATTGTGAATCATGAGACCTTGCTGGTAAAATATTACTGTGTTTAAATTAATAAATTCGCGGTAGCATAGCGAAGAGTCCATCCAAACACTTATCATGAATGTATTTATAGAAAAGGCACAGGAATATATACATTACGGTAGTGGAAAGTGTTTGAAGTTGAGACGCCAGGTAAAGACCAATAACACATCCGATCCTGGAAGCAATCGATAGCAGGGCCCCAGGGTTGGAGATTTTTAATTATCAGTGTTGCGGGTTTAAAGGGTTAAACACCCATAATATATGCTTGGTTCCATCAATGATCTCTTATAACGTCTTACTTATTATCAAATTCATCGCACGATTATTTATAGGAAGTAACGTAATGCTTATCTATTTACGTGGAATCAGCGAGCCGAGTTCGAATCCTAGTCTATTCTATTCATTCACGTTGAATTACTGGTTAAAAAGCCGGGTATATTTTCTAGTCATTGTTGGTAGCCAGTTTGATAGATGGGCAATTCTGAATTCAAAAACTTAAGAGGATGGAAAACTACTCCGTTATTCTCAAAAGAGGTGATGGCAATCAGTTGATCATAAAGAATATCAATCTAGATTGATTGACTTGTTTTTACGGCTTATCATCATTTTCAAGGTTACTTAAAGCCCGAATATATTTTTAGATTCTAAACGTATTTAATTTTTGGGGGATAATAATGATTCACTGACACAAGACCAACTAATTAACCCATGCCTGGGAGGAGAAAAATTTATTCATAACGTTCCCCTTAGTATTTGCGCTGAAATCAGTAAAAGGGACACGGCTTTAAATTAAGCTAGGCTCTCTGATTTTCAATTCTGTACCGTTATATATTACACTATCTATACCACCAAGTTTACAACACATGGTATTCCTAAGCTGTTACCTATCTAGGTACTGTATAGTTTCAAAGTTGCTTAACTTCAGTGGTCGTATGAGAACCAGTATAAACAAAATCAACCCTTATGTCCTGTTTAAAAAAACAAGATTTTTTTTTCTAAATACGATTCATTATTTTTATGGTCCAAGTTCCTTGTACGACGGTGATGGTCCAAGGTTAGAACCAATGAAAGAATAACACGAACACAGGTATGGAATACAAAGAAATATTACAACAGAAATATAATACAAAGAAGTAGAAGTATTAGTAATGACTATCAGATTTGGTTAGAGTGAACTATGTTGTCTCGACAAGTATCACTATTCCAATGTCCTTACAATATGCTCTCAATTATCTCTCCTCGTCTTGAGACACGCAAATGTCAGGAATAGTCCGTTATTATTATGGGTGAGTTCCCATAACAATTATATATGTCATCCGGAAACTGCGTAGATAAAAACACAAAGATCCCTTATTTTAGTGAAAATATTGTGGGCGCGGGCCTGGATTGCTCAATGAAGAGACGCTGATTGGTAAAGAGAACTCTTGGGTTCAATATCTATTGATGGTTTGTCTCTTTGGCTAATAGCAGAGATGTTAATATTCAATTCCCAGTTGCCATTCTCAAGTCCTTGAGCATACACTTCGTGCGTAAATGAGGAACAAAGTTGAAACCTTCGATTTCGATGTAATACTATACAAAGAATTGCAATTTTTTTTCCACCAGCAGAGTGATTTTATTAAACTATCAAAGGAAGCGTAAGTACGTCACATTCGCAGTCGGGCGCTCAAACAAGATTGATAAATTACTAAAGAGATTAGTGTTGTCAAATAGTAAGTTGCATTTCAAAAACAGATCATGAATTTAAACCTGATTCATTTAATTAAAATAAGACAAAGAAATGCTGTGCCAAAAAGTTTACTGTATCCTTATTTCCGCTCGCACACACACACACACACAATAATATACATATACACACACACACACACACACACACATATATATATATATATATATATATATATATATATATATATATATACAACCCTTCAGAAATCACACCATCATTAGCATCCTCCATACGTTACCTTTCCTCCACCTAGAAAATTTTTATAATAGTTTAGACCATTATCTAATTAATAAATAGATGCGTAGCTTTAACTTCTCTGTATAAATAAAGCTTAACAAGTAAAGATTCTCCATTTCACTTGATAAAATTCCTGTAAGAAGGAACCGCATTGAAATGAAAACAATTTTCCTTTTGTCACTTGTTTTGTATTAATGTTGTCTTTACAGATACATTCAATTTGGTTCCTTGTCTGTTCTGGCTTTCTTTAAATTTATGATCTCTGCTTAAATATCCTGACTGAAATCAATCATACAGCTGACGTTGTTCTGAAGAAGAATTTGACTAATATGAAAGCTACATGAGATAGATTAGGTCCCAAAAATAATTCTTTAAAGTGGACCAAGGCAGCATTGATCCGTAAGTTTTTAGGGGTTAATATTCCTATTGACCTTTTACAGATGGCACTCATATATAGAGAGTTTGAATTATCTTTGCATAAATAACAAATTGTTAATCTTAATTTTATTTGCAAATTAGGAATTAATAGCAGTTAACAAATTCAAGACGTTTGTCACAAAAGAGTAATTAAATTCAAATGAAAATAATGTCTCTTTATCTTAGGCAATTTATAGACAACGATGGTCATGCCACGAAATAAAATACAAAATTACACTAAATCACACCAATTCTCATCCTACGAGAGAAATATTTTTATTCAATAGAGACGAAGAGACGAAGAAGCAATGTATTACTTCCTACAATATGTCAATTAACTCATTATTTTTACTGTATTTTACAACTTTATAAATTTGGCTCATTCATTTTTCTCTCAGGATAATGCATCTATTTCTACATTAAATCTTTTTCTTCTTTTTTTCTTAAATATATTTTGTTCTTTCGCCTCTTCTTCTTCTTCTTCTTCTTCATCTTCTACTTCTTCTTCTTCTTCTTCTTCTTCTTCTTTCTCTTCTTCTTCCACTTCTTCTACTCTTACCTCTACTTCTCTTAAATATATTTTGTTCTTTCGCCTCTTCTTCTTCTTCTTCTTCTTCTTCTTCTTCTTCTTCTTCTTCTTCTTCTTCTTTCTCTTCTTCTTCCACTTCTTCTACTCTTACCTCTACTTCTCTTAAATATATTTTGTTCTTTCGCCTCTTCTTCTTCTTCTTCTTCTTCTTCTTCATCTTCTACTTCTTCTTCTTCTTCTTTCTCTTCTTCTTCCACTTCTTCTACTCTTACCTCTACTTCTCTTTACTTTCTGCATTCTCTTCTTCATCTTTATTAATTTTACCTCCAACTTTGTAATTATTTTCCAAGATACCTTTTATCTCGTGTCTCCTCTTCCTCTTCCTCCTCCCCTTCCTCCTCCATCCTTATGTTCTCCTCATATGCTTCTTCGTCAACTTTGCCTATACTTCATAAATATTTTATTTTCCTTTATCGTCTACGCCATCCTTTTTGCTCTCTTCTCTATCATCTTCATCATTTCTTTTATATACTTAAAGGTTTTAATATTTTTCATCTTTTTTCATAATCTACAGTCTTTTTTTGGTCGTTTTGGTGATTTTCTTATCTATCTTCCTCTTCTTTCTCCTCCTCCTTCTCCTCCCCATCATCATCATCATCATCATCATCATCATCATCATCTATTTCTTCTTCTTCTTCAAGTTACTTCATTTGTTATTCTTTCCTTTAATTACTTCTCTTAATTTATTCACTATTTTTGTCTGTTCCTAATTCCATTCTCTTTTTATTTTTCTTCCCAATCTTATTATCTTTGCCGGTAAACTTGGCTTCATTTCTGCTGAAATCCAGTAGAATCGTCTTATTTTTTTTATTTTTTTTTTTTTCGCATAATAATGTTTATTTTTTTCAAGTTGTTTAGATTTTTTTTTTCTTTTCTGCATTTAACATTTCAGAGATGTTCTATAAAAAAAAATAAAAATAAAGTAAAATAAAGAATGAGATTGCACACCTAGAAAGATAAAACTCCTGACAGGCGACTTGAGTGGTGTACAGTTCCCCATCATTCCATTTTCGAGAAAGGTAAAAATAAATAAATAAATAAATTACTCCACATTCCCAGGTTATCCCTTTTCGCAATCTAATTAGTGACATGTGTTTCTTTTATCAACGCCTTCTTGGTTTCTTTCTGTTTTTGGGGATTTTTTTTTTTTGCTTTTTTTTTTTTGGCTTGCTTGCTTCTTGCGTTAAATTATTGCGTAAATGTCTTTTAATACTTTTATTAAAATTGTTTTTTTGTCTGTTTATTTGTAAAACAAACTCTAAACACACCTTCTTATTATCTAAGATTATATAGAAATGCTTATAAAGCAATCTCAGCTTTAATATCTATTGCTTTCTAGCGATATACAGTCGTCTGTTATCGATGCGATAAGGAATTAAATTGAAGCCTTCCTGACTAGAAGTATATTAGCAAATCTTAATACGACATAATATATGTTTATATTCTAATTAATCATACGTCGAGTATTAAGGATTAAAACAAACGGAAAAAAAAAACAATTTCATTCAAAACGTATGGACTTTCAGAAAATAGCGGGGTACAAGACTCAAGCGAAATGTTTCAATTAATTTTTAAGTTTAATCACCTCACCATAAGATGAAATTTTGCCAAACCTTTCTGTATTTTTAATGTATCTCTTCGAGAGCGAGGTAATGTTCTTTTTCATTTTTCTTCCTAGACTTATATCATGAATTCTTAAGTGCATGCCTGTTGGTTTCTAGCGGCAGATAATCTATATAGTGTTCTGATAAAAACCCCTCACATCTAGATTGGAGATTTTTTCAGTTCTACCTTCATTGTCCATGAGCACATAAATATTAAGACCATTATGTCTAGAATGATATCATATTCTTCATCGACCGTACAGTGTCAGAAGTCCTATTCCGACATGTAAACATTCTACCATTGTCCAGGTAGATTTGGTTCTTATCGCATTGTTTAGATCTGACACCATTGTGATAATAACAGAAACTAATCAAATAGCCTCTTTTCATCAAGTGAATTACAAGGAATTTTATATTTACGTCCAGGAGGCACAATGGACTAATGCATAGTACCTCGGACTGAGGAATCAGAGAGTCGAGTTCGAATTCCAGTTGGATCTATTGCATTCAGTTACGTGCTAATAGCTCTGGGAAAGCTATGAATCCACTTCTTCTCTCCCCAGCTAAATAGCAGGACAGACTGTGTTGACAAACAGTCTAGGAGAAAGAAATTCTGAATTCAAAACTGTACGTGGCTCTGGCGTAGCACATATTATACAGCTAAAGAAGGGATCGTTCACATTGGCCCGATGATCCTGACTGCGGTCGAATGAAGATGCTGTTTACTGCTTACGCTAGGATAGTTCAAATCAAAATTTCTGATCAAGTATTTATTGAATCTTTGTCTTTAATAGTTATTTTCCAATCGTAGCTTAAATGTGGCTCAAGGCCAAAAGTATGAGGCATACAGTGAAGATCGAACTCTCTACTAAGTCGTAATTTTTTTCTAGCGAGACAAGCTTGCTAAACATGACACAACATCGAGAGGCTGAAATCTTTGTGTTTTATATGCCTTGCTTCTATAGGCATTAGTTGATTATGGCGCTCCTCATCTTACTGTTTTTATGATTCGAAATAACTTTTCATGTTTCAAAATTGTGTTTTTTTCCTATTTCAGCGTTCCAGGTTAAGAAAGTTACTCGGTGTTTCCCTTTGATTCTTTTATTTTCAGTACGCCATCAATCTTCTGAGAAAAAATCCTGAATGTTAATGGTTTTATTCAAAGAAAGTGATGATGTTATTTTTAAAAATAATTCTTCAGTTTCCTTCACTCTTTCTGTCTTTCTGCGTCTATTTCTCTCTCTACATACGATTAAACACACATTCAAAAACAGTCACAAACTTATTTAAATATTTTGCAAAATTTGGGTTATTTATAGGGAATGAATATAAATAGCGAAGAGAGAGTGGGTGAACATAGGAATTAACTTTCAACCTACACTTCAACCTGAGGGTTAGAGCAATTATATATATATATATATATATATATATATATGCATGTGTCTATGTGTGTGTTTGTGTATGTACGCGCAGATGTAATATCTATCTGCCCCAACAGATGGGAAATTACACATCACCCATCCACCCACGGAAAAAAACACACACACACACTCTCTCTCTCTCTCTCTCTCTATATATATATATATATATATATATATATATATATATATATATATATATATATATATATATGTATATATATATATATATATATATATATATATATATATATATATATATATATATATATATATATATATATATATATATATATATATATATATATATATATATATATATATATATATATATATATTATGAAGAACTGCTGTTTCTTGTACTTTTATTTTTGGTATGAGTGTGTTATTTTTCATTTCGCTTGATAAGTATCGAGTGGTTGCTGGCTTCTCTTCCTGTCCTTTCCATGTTTGTAATTTTTCCTTTTATTATTTTATTTTATTCTTTCCTAGCATTCTCCATTGATCTTTGGTTTATTGCTATTGTTTTGACCATTTAATTTAAGTTATGGTTGGGTAATTTTGTGAATACGTAGTTTGTATTGCTGTGTGTTTATGTGTGTGCCATTGTATGTGGGCGCATATACGCATATATAGATGCAAACTTACACGCATACGCACACCCTTGTTGTGGTTGTAATTTATTTTTGTTTTGTATGGTTGAGTATTATTTGTTGCTTATTATTTTCTTGATGCTGTGGATGTTGCGTAGACAGTTTGTGTTTTTTGCGTTTTTAAAGAGTCTAGTTGAAGTAATATATATGTCGGGTTAGCGTGTGTTTTGTATGGTTGTGAATTATTTTGATGGTTATTATTTGTTGATATTGTGTTCACTCTTTTCTGGTTTGATTGTGCTTGTAAAGGTATGGTTTAGATGATAGTTATGGTAGTTTGTCTTTGTGATGCCATAGTGTTTTTTGTTTTATTTATTACTTTTCTATTTATATTAGTATTTAGGTACCAAAGTAGATGCTTTTTTAAATGTCTGGATTTCCCCATTATTTCATTCCCCATGTTCAATAAGTTGCTTTTATTCTAAAATTTGATGACTGATAAATTTGTCCTCCAGACACAATTTACGGTTTCTACTGTTGGTATTGTGTGGAGTTGCTTTTTATAATTTCCCATTTAATCATGGCAATGATGTTATTTCTTTGGCGCCATATATATCAGGTCATCACATAAGTCCTGTCCGAATTTTGAATAAAGAAAACAAGTGACCAAATGTTACATTTAGTTACAGATTCATATGACTTCCTTCCATGTATTAACAAGCTTACTAATTCCATTACTGCAAGATTCTTTTGGCTTCGATTCGAAGAACTCCCAGATGTAAGTTTTAACCTCTTCCTGTGTTACAAAAGCTGTTTCTTCCAAATGATTCTGTAAGCTACGAAACAATTGGTATTCTGAAGGAGCTAGATCGGGAGAATAAGGTGGATGAGCAATTTTCTCCCAACCAAGTTCTGCGATCGTTTGTGACGTGATTCTTACTGTGCGGGGTCGCGCATTGTCCTGATGAAACATCACCCCTTTTCGATTCACTAGAGCAGGTCTTTTTTTCCTCAAAGCTTAGTTCAAACGCTCTAATTGCTGACAGTATATTTAAGCATTAATTGTTCCATTAGATGGTAAGAATTCAAAGTGGATTATTCCTTGGCGATCCCACCAGATTGAAAGAAGAATATTTTGCCCATGAAGTTCCATTCTCGGCTCTGGCTGGGGTCCTTCCCCTTTACCAAGCCACTGTCTAAGACGTTTAACATTTCGATAAAATATCCATTTTTCGTCACCAGTCACAAGTCTATCCAAGAAAAGGTGAAACAAGTTGGCGAGAATGGAGAGAAGAGTAGATGTCAACTCGAGATTTGAGGTTGTTTTCAGACAATTCATAAGGCACCCATTTTCCAAGTTTAGGAACTTTTCCAAGTTGTTGAAGATGACGATGAACAGTTGTATGGTTTCAATATAGAACCACTCCCAATTCCTCAACTGATAAAGCAGGATTTTCTTCAAGGGCTGCTTCAAGAAGCTTTTCATCAAATTCAACTGGACGTCCGGTTCAATCTTCATCTTCAAGGGTGAAATCTCCTCCTCTGAATTTTGCAAACCATCTTCTGCAAGTTCTTTCATTCACACATTCCTCTCCATAAACTGAGTGAATGTTTCTAGCCGCTTCGACTACTGAGTTTCCTTTCTTGAACTCATAAAACATTATGTGCCTCAAATGATTCTTGGGTACTTCCATGTTAGCAGGATCAAACAAAATTTAATTTTATTGTTCTCTGCAAAAAAAATTGATTAGTTTAAATGAATCTAAACATAAAAATAATGTTCATCTCCATTAGACATTATAAAATACTCTTTAAATTTCGTTTATTTTAACAAAAAGTTAAAATTCGGACAGAACTTATGGGATGACGTGATATTTTGATAGTGTTGAGTCGTTTTTGTATTTTTCTGTTTTAAATGAGGTTTGATGATAATTAAATCTTCTTTAAAGTTTGTTTAATTCGACAATTGAATTTGTTGATGTTGTTTTGCTCATTTATATTGTTGTGGTTATAATTGTATTTGAGGAAAATTGTTTTATTGTAATTGGTCATTGTTTTTTTCTATGATATTCATGCAACAGTAACAGAATTGTTATTATATTTCTGTTGACGATTTTCGATACATTGTTGTGTTTGGGGAATTTTCTTTTCAATTATATTGAATAATATTTTCCTATTTTTGTTTTTATTGGATTATTGTAGGTTGGGTTGAAGGAAATTACGAATTTATTTGTTCTATTGTGTCGGTTTGGTTTGGTGTCATTAGTATATACTACATTGTCCCTATAAACACTATTTCTTAATGTTGCTTCATATGTTTTTATTTTATTTTCGTTGAATACTTTTATATTGATAGAATTTGTTGATATTGTTTTGTTTATGGCTATGAGTATGTGCTTGAATACATTGATGTATGTAGGGATGTCCCTTGCTTTTTTTGTATGTGTTGTTGTGTAAAAAAGATTTCTATCATCGGTTTTCTTACTTTTCTGTAGTTCTTTGATTATTAGGCAGTCGTCACTGTATAAACCTCTCAACGACAAGGCTTTCATATGGGGCTTGGCGGATTTGCCAGACTGTGAACGGTGTGGCCTTGGCTTAGAAGAAACGGCTGCGCACGCCTTCTACCATTGCCCCCAGGTCCGCCCCTTATGGGACCATGTCGGCGAGCTGACGGCTCGTCTCGCTCCCGAACAGCTTGTGTCCATTGATCGCGCATACGCGTGTGACAATGTGTCGCCCCCGTATTCCGGGATGAAACGGATTGTGTTTCTAAAGCTGATGACCACGGCTCGAATGGTGATTTGGACGACGCGAAAGGAGGAAGTCTTGCGAGGCAATCGTCTTTCTCATTCGGATCTCATTCGATTCTTCGCGCATCAGCTCAAGATGAAGATTAGATCGGATACAAAACGATTGCATTCGACAGTCTTTAGCGAAAGGTGGGTAAAAGAAGCGAGCTTGCTTCGTGTGAACGGGGCTAGCCTTGATTTTCTCTTCTAGGTCAACCTATTGCACATCGGGGTATCTTCCTGTGGAACCCTCCCCTTGGTTAGGATAGACAAGCTTCAGTGTACCTAGTTAATGTGAGTAAGTGTTGTTCTGGCCTGCATCCCAGCCGTTCTTTGGTTATGATCCAAGTCGAGATCTCAACCTCCCCAGTTTGTTTGACCCCCTTTCATCTCGACTGGGTCAGTTTTATATTTTCCCATTCCAGCCTAATATTTTTTTTTTTCCCACTGCCTTAGCGAGAGCGTCTCTTGATTTGTCCCCTGGGCAGAATACAGCGGTCTCTCTGTTTTATGGGTTGGACGGTCCCTACTAACATCAAATATGTTTAGTTTGTATTTGTGTTTATTTTAAGTTTAATATTAGGTTAATTCCTCCCCTCTCATTTTATCATTATTAGAATTGTATATATATATATATATATATATATATATATATATATATATATATATATATATTATCATTAAAATTTTTATGGCATGGGGGCGCGATTTTGGTAGGTCTCCTTGAGGCACGTGGTATTATGGTGGTTGAAGGATTGTTTGGTGATGGGCGAGTTCTTTTGGTGAATGGGTAAAATGTAATGTACGAATGGGTCGCGAATCTGATTAGCTAGGTATAAGATAGTTAGTGTTGACCAGCCTCTACCCCTCCCCTTTATTGGCCTCGTGCCACAATTTGTACTTTTTGTATGAATAAATACCCGTCACTGTATAAACCTATGCTTTTTGATTAATGATGTGTGTTAATTTTTTCATGACGTATATGCATATAATTTGCATCGTAATAGCTGTACATTGTTACGTGAAAAGTGGATATTGGTACGTTGCTATTGGTATTGTAGTTATTATTATTGTTGCGTTTTTTTCCTATATTTTGTTGTTATAGTACAGTATTTCTGAGGATGTCTGATAATATTTGAATCTTCGTTTGGATATTTTGCCAGGTTTTTTGCTCGGTCTAGTGTGTTTCCATTGCGTGTAAAGTGTTGTTTGTGTGTACAGTTATAAACACATATATCTACGTAAACTAAACTGTGAACACAGAGGAACCCGTGCACTCGCACGCACATACACGTGTGGAATCGTGAAATCCACCCTTTTGCGTGTGCGCGCGGACTGCACCCCTTCCTGTCACGTTCAGCTAGATATAGCAGTAAACGCTGACGCGAGGAAGGTTACTGGCTACTCCTGATAACATCTAGGATCAGAATTTTAAATTTTTCCCGCGCGTGTCCTGACGTCACAGACGACCAGCGTTTTGAGGTCAGCTGCGGCCTGATCTTCAAGCTAGAAGGTCAACTGATTTCTTCCGTGCCCCTAACCGAAACGCGGGCCGGAATATCTTATTCTTAACTAACCAAAACTTCAACATGTCGATATCACACTTTTCGAAGATTTTTCCTCGTCTTGATGCGAACCGCATGTTGAACTTTACTCCGTTTTCAGCTAGAAAATGTAGAGACTACGACACTGTCGTCAATATATTTTTCAAAGACCAAATTCCTCGTCTTGAAGTGAACAACATGTTTGAACCTACTTCATTTTCTACCAGAATCTACGACACTGTCGGCACCACACTTTTCCAAGGCCAAATTCCTCGTCTTGATGCGAACAACTCAGAATTTTCCTTCACTGAAGATTGATGAAATTTTCATACACATCTTTTGTATTCTAACCTTTACGAACCAGTTTAAAAAAAGATAACATTACACACACATTATTAAACCTCGCAGTGAGTATTTTTCCTTGTTGTGTATGCTTACATCTTTTGCACAAGAAGACTATATTCCAGAACTTTCATTCTGAAGAAACTTTTCCCGCCTTAGCCATCTTGGTTTTTTTTTTCTGTTTTGGCGCGGAACTTTAATATTCTATTAGTCTCTACATATTACTAACAGCCTACAGGCTAAAAACAGACCTTACCATTTCTGATAGTCTCCACTGTTGAGACAAGATTATTTGTTATTAAAATAAAATTTCTTATTTGTTTTCCACCAGACTCATTTTGTCGTTTAATCCTGGTTATCTATATTTCACTATTTTTGTGCATGTGTTAAATGACCCCTTTTCCTCACTAAAGATCACTCATTTAATATTCTTACTTTGTTTGTGGATTCGGTAGTCATAAATAGTGTCTGGCACAAGGCCACCTTTTAATAAAGCAGCACTGCATGCTACCGGGTCTGCAACACACGCGTCCCCGTGCGCAAAAGTGCCAACACACAGAGTTCCGGTTCAGGTAAGCAAATGCCTAAAAGTAGGAAAATTTAACAACCTTTTCAGTTGAATCGAAACATTTTCGGCAGACCTGCGTATAATAATCTTTACATAAACATAGATAAATTTATTTAAACTCAACATCCTATGAAAATATATACTGACACACAGAGATTAAGAGACACATACAGACTGAGAGAGAGAGAGAGAGAGAGAGAGAGAGTGAGTGACAGAGACAGAGAGAGAGACAGAGCTTAACACTAGATATCTTATGCCATTTAGGTCTTGCCAAACTAGTTTCACCTGACACGCTGGGTGGGAAAGCAATTTAAAAGAATTTGGATTACTATTCGTCTTTCTTCTATACTGGATGCCCTGCTCAGGCTTTAGAACTGGCCTGCTCTATTATTTTATCTACATATTTGGGTGGACGTGAAGTCATGCAATCTTGTCTTTCGTAATTACATTAAGTCAAAGTGCATGCAACAGTCCCGACATTAATTTGTATTCTTTGAGCAGATGTTACTTTCTGTGTCAATAACGTCTGTTCGCCAAGACCCACTCAAATGCATACACACACGCGTATATATATATATATATATATATATATATATATATATATATATAGATATAGATAGAGAGAGAGAGAGATGGAGAGAAAAATGGGAAGCGCGTAACTGAGAGGCTAGAGAATCACCATTTGATGGAAATCTGATATATATAACAGTGCTGAATCTATCGGTGTTTCTGAGAGAAGTTTTATTTATATCTAGATTTTTTTTCTTATATCTCTTTAAAATAATGTTATATTTATGATAACCTGAGATGCATGAATTAATTCCGTGTAATAACGTAAAATGAATGTTTTAGATAAATTCTAAACTTAAACTTTTATACTTACATAAGGCATTATAAAAAAAGCTGAATATTATATATATATATATATATATATATATATATATATATATATATATATATATATATATATATATATATATATATATATATATATATATATATATATATATATTTGTGTATATATATATATATATATTTGTGTATATATATATATATATATATATATATATATATATATATATATATATATATATATATATATATATATATATTATTATATATTATTATTAAATTATTATTAAAAAAGTCAGACAATTAAGTTTTTTATTTGATTTTTTCCGAACAAGTGTTTTCTTTTTTAGACACGGAGTGACTTGTAACAGTTCAAATGTTTCGAGCGCTTTCGGCTATACTTTTAGCCGTTATCAAAGCTGATTTTCTTTTCTTTTTTTTTTTCAGAGTAATTAAATGTGTGTGTTGAGCATATGTTTTTAGCGTTAGTGAGAAGTTTTATTTTCCGAACACAGCATATTGCTGCAGTGTTCGTAGTTTTTATTATTAATTGCTGGTTTTTTTTCTTTTTTATTAAAGCTTCCATTATTTTTAATCGTTTTTTACAGCTGGATGATGATGTTATTATGTTTGTATTTTCTACTAGTCATGTTTTCGGATGGTGTTTAAATGGGTTTTAATAGAGCTGCGGTCAGATAGAGGTGTAACGTAAGTGGTCTATATAGGCATATAGACTACATGCCTATCCGTGAATGAAGAATTGCTGCCTAAATACACAATTATCATATATATATATATATATATATATATATATATATATACACGTATGGGACAACGATATGCATTTTTTATATATCAAGTATAATTTATGAAAAATGTTTGAGCAGTTGGAAAAACGTTTCGTGTGACTCGTTTTATTTTGTGTATCTGTAATCTCGTCTGCATAAACATACACTTCGATGAAAAAGGAAAACGATTCCACTTTCATACTTCTCTTCCCTCATATATATATATATATATATATATATATATATATATAGGGTATCAAAATACTTTTACTGACTTTGGAAGCCGGTTCCTATCAACAAAAAAACGCCCCATAAATATATCCATAAATCCTTCATTTTTCATTAAGTTTAAATTATATAATAATCGCTGTTAAATGTAGAATCCAAGATACAATCCAATTTTCTTTTTTTTGTTGGCGGGTTCTTCACACCAAATAAAATGTCCATATAAACATATGTCCAATAGACCTTAACACAGCAATTCTTAAAAAATGTTCAAAATATCCTGTCGTCACACGCATAAACTTGTCGGATTATTGCTTGGCACAGCCTCTCAGCTTCTCATACACGGTGTCGAATGGATTCGCAAGCCCCTATGAAACATTTATGAAGTGCTTCTACATTATGAATGTGTGCTGCTCAAGGCAACAGTTTAAGGTAACTCCGCATATAAAAATTCAAAGACTGATGCAGGCCATGGAAACCTATCCATTATCATGGGCTTTATATAGACCAACTTTTGCAAAAGTATTTTCGATACACACACACACACATACTCCAGAGTTTAAATTTGCAGAAGATCATTATTCAAACAAATATTGTTAAATATATCAAGGAATATCTATTACGTTTAATTATGAGCCGTTCTTAGTTTCGTATAGTGGATTTAGTTTCGGAAGAAAATAAATACACAACTGTCAAACATTTTAAAATTTGTGTACTTAGACAGCAAATTCTCTTTTAGTCATCTCTGAATAAGTTAGAAACATTATGTCTGCTTACTTTTATCATAATCCTTTCATATCCAAGAATATTTTTCCGTATGTTATAAATAAATAAGGCACGAAATGCACTGTAACAGTGGGCATCACTTTTATTTCCCAATTACTTTCCATCTCCTTCTGAGATCAACATCAGGGGTCCAACAGGTAAGGCAAAAACTAATGAATTAATATTTTTTACCCTTGCGTTTAAATGCTATGGGTGACTGTTATGTTTTAGTGTTAATTAGAACGTGAAAAAGTATCCATTATGGAATATTTTTTCTTTTACGTTGTGATCGTCGATCGCGTTTTAAAGCGTAAAAAATGCTCCTTTTATAGGCATTTTACAACGTTATCACAGTATTCAGTGTCGGCTTCAATTTTTTAAAGAAGATTGCTTTGAGGATCTGTAGTTTTAATTTGTTATTGGTATAACATAGTTGTGTTATCAAGCAATATTTTTCTATACTGTGAATGTGGACAGGAATATCCGTGTAAATGTCTCGCAATAGATGAATGGTCAGACATGTGTAGAGCAAGATGTCTTTATAATATAGTTGTCGTATATCCAACATAGACGTCTACCTACTTTGTGGAACCGATTGTAAAGACAATGGTTCCCCGATCACTACATTCTTAGCCTGTTCTAGTCTACGGTTAATCGTTATCTTCCCCATATATACCCATAAACTGACCCTCTTACTTTGTAAAACGTCCACCTACTTTTTGGAACCGATTGCTAAGAGAATGCTTTCCCCGATCATTACATTCTTAATTTGTTCAAGTCTAATGTTCACCGTTATCTTCCCCATATAAGTCCATAAACTGTGCCGGTTACTATGTAACGATCTACCTCGAAATGTGAACGTCATTGTAAAAATAGGTACATTTCTGATATATATTAACAGGGGCAAACTATTTTCTTCTTGTTTTTAGTTATATCAGCAATTTGATGTAAAGGGCTAATAAATAACTGGATATTACAAAGGAACCTTGGTTCTCGAATGTCTGATATGTCAAACAATTCGGTTTTCGAATAAAAAATTCGAGATGAAAATGACTCAGTTATCGAACAAAATTTCGGTTCCCTAACAACATAGCCGTACCGAGTTAATTTGGACAAAATAATTTCTGAGTCAACTGCCGTGTTGTATACATTAATATGCTGTGCCGTGCTTTTCCTTTCCATTTTTATCGTACTGTAACTTTTTTTTCTGTACCTTGCTTCCTATTGGAAAAATAGTTTCAGTTTACGAACATTTCGGGTTACGAAAAGCCTTCAGCAACGAATTAAATTCGTGAACTGATGTTCGAAGTATTATATATGCTGATTCTAAATGCAGCTTAGATGCGACAAAAGATCACAAAGATTGGGCGACCATTGATGATCGAACTCAGTCTCCACACGTAATTGTTCTAGCGCCACAAGCTTGCTAGCCAATTACGGCCAGGTGTCTTATAGTGATTTTCTAAATGTAATTTAGATATGGCACAAGGCCGAAATTATGTGGCACCCAGTGAGGCTAAAACTCACAGCTCAGTCGTAACTGTTTTATCGAAAGAAGTTTGCTAATCATTACACCACATCGAACTGCGCCCGAATATTTGTCTATATAGTAAGCGTAGCTTCTATGTCACAAAAGCCTAAATGTATGGAGCCCCCAGTGAGGATCGAACTACCTACTCCTTCGTAATTGAACATGCGAGACAAGCTTACTTGCCATAATACCACACCGAGTACCTTTTTATTTAATAAGCATGGATTAGTTGTGGCACAAGGCCTAGGTTAAAGAACACCCAATTAACATCAAACTCACTACTCATTATTCATTGATCTATCGAAACAAGCTTGCTAATTATTACACTACGCCGAACTGCCCCCGAATATTTTTCTGAGTGGTGGCTTTCTAAACTTTAGCTTCGATGTCGCAAAAGACTGAATGTATCGAGCCCCCAGTGAGGATCGAACTCCCTACTTAGTCGTAAATATCAAACTCACTACTCATTATTCATTGATCTATCGAAACAAGCTTACTAAACATTACACTACGCCGAACTGCCCCCGAATATTTTTCTCTGTGGTGTCTTTCTAAATGTAGTTTCGATGTCACAAAAGACTGAATGTATCGCGCTCCCAGTGAGGATCGAACTCCCTACTTAGTCGTAAGTGATCGAGCGAGACAAGTTTACTAGCCATTACACCACGCCGATGTGCCTTGTGATTTGCTAAGCGTTGCATAGTTATGGCACAAGGCCTTGTTTAAAGAACACCCAGTTAGGATGAAACTCACTACTCATTGATCTATCGAAACAAGCTTTCAAATCATTACACCACGTTAAAGTAGCTCAAAGCATTATCCTGTATTTTTAAATAACAAGCTTCTTTTTTTATCAACATTTTATTTACGTTTCTATTTAATTAAAATCTCCATTGCTTATCACATACAGAGATGGAAAATAAAGGAGGAGAGATTTCATTCAAGATTAATACTTTTCAGTGGTTTGGAAAAAAAAAATCTAGAAACAAATTAGAAAATATTTTTTTAAAAGACGTCGCCTGTGCGTCTAATTTTGACAAATGGTTAAATTTGAAGAAAATAAATTAGAAATGAACATTATTTTGTGTCTGTTTCTAATCAGAGGCCAGGGAAATAGCAAATTTACCCTAATGAGATTAGAGGGTAATTTTTGAAACTGTGAAAATTAAAATTAAAGAAATTAAATTAAAAAAACATCATTTGAAATGAGTTAAAGAGAGTACAAACAAAAACGGATTCTTAAAATAATCGGAACAAATTAATTTATCATGGAAACTGGCACAGTATTAGAAGTTGATGTTTTTCATTTTAAACTAATTAGGGTCAGTTACTGATATTCTTATTGCTATTATTAGTATTTTATATTATTTATTTTTGTTGTTGTGAGCGGTTGTGATGGTCGCGATGGTGGTAGAGTTAGCTGTAGCGTTACCCTAGAGATACTCAGCGTGGAGTCTGTGGTTCGAGTGATACATATATATATATATATATATATATATATATATATATATATATATATATATACACTTAAATACCTGGTAAAAAAGCACATTATAAAAAATGACGGAGTTTACAAAGATTCTACCCTCTTTTTCTTTTTTTCTTTGTCTTCTTCCTCTTTATCCCCTCCTCCTCTTTCTTTTCCAGCCTCTTCTTCTTTAAACATGATGTTATTAAGGCATAAGAGACTGAAACACACTAACGTTTATATGAATTGTAGCTTTCCCAAAAATTAGACACTTCACTGAAAACATTCACTTCTGTATAATAAGCGTGACGCTCGAAATTACTCAAGCAAAAATTAACAAACGCATGTAGTTATGGTATATTAACTATAACTTTATTTGGATTTTTAAAAAGTAAAGAAAAATACAACAAAAAATTAAATGTACAGACCTTTTTTTTTTACTTTTACAAACATGTTTCAATAAATTATTCCCGTCTAAATATGTCATTCACTATTAAAATTGTTTTTTTTTTAAACAGAAAAGTATTTTTTTAACATGTTGCATAAAATCTCGAATATGAGTAACCAGAGAAATACCGTTTATATTAACAAAATAAAATGTCGGATAAAAATTCCTTTTAAAAAAGACAGTTGTTTACGCTTCCTATACGAAAAGAAAGCTAGCATATATAGATTCGTAGAAGTCCCGATGAGCAAATGTGCTTTCCTTAAAAGGTAATTTAAACTTTGCTCTGTCTGTGTGAACGAACTGGGAGAGGTACACTCAGGCTCGAAAAGTGGTTTCACAGATGAAATAAATAATGCGTGTTTGATCCCTGAATAACAGCATTATTTTCCTTTAGTCATCATCATCAGTCGCGTATTCCGCTTGTTGCAGTCTGCGCATCAACCTGAGATATTTTCTTACACAGTTCGATCGCCAACAGCAGAGTTCAAAGAGTAAGGGTCAAGTGCAGTCCATAAGTGGATATTATCAAACCAGCGTTTTGGCTGTCGAACTTTGCTTCTCCTACCGGCCAACTTTCCTTCTAGGCATAACTTACTCACACCATGAGTTGATCATTTGATATGACCATGCAGTTTAAGTACTCTTGACTTGATCACTGATGTGATTGGCTTAAGTTTGGTAATGTTCAGTAGTTCATTGATAGATATATGGTCGCTGAGACGTTTGTTAGGTATAAGACCCATGATGTGATTCTGGAATTTTCTTTAATAGAATTTGTAAAAAAAAAGAAAAGAAAAAATGTTGGATCAACTTAAACACGAGCAAAGTAAAATATTAATATAATCTGTAAAACTAGAGATTATATTATTAAGAAATATACATTACTTTTATATATATATATATTTTTATTCTTAAGACTACTTTAATAGTTTCTAAAGCCGTATGAACACGATAATTATGTTTTAATTGCCTATGGTTTAATGTTCGTTACTAAAACTCCAGAGTGTGGTAATAACAAAAAAATAGTTGGGTGTGAAAAAGCAATCTTATTTGGTAAATAAAACTAAAAAATATATATATATATATATATATATATATATATATATATATATATATATATATATATATATATATATATGCTTCCGGGAAATCCGGTTCAGCGCTCGAGAGAAAGGGTTTTTTTTTAGAAACAGCGACTCCTCTGCTATTAATACATTATTTTCCAAGGACGAATTGATTTTCTGAGCCACTGGCGCATTTCGCATAGAAATACGTTAAAATTTCCCTTCCTTCTACCGTGTGACGATAGCCTAGTGGATGACTATATATATATATATATATATATATATATATATATATATATATATATATATATATATATATATATATATATATATATAGAGAGAGAGAGAGAGAGAGAGAGAGAGATAGATAGATAGATTTAGTCATTATCAAGAATGATTTTAACATTACTTTTTAACTGGTGGTATGCGTTGCATGTATGTTTCTAAGTTATAGGGATGTTTTATTCCAAAACCTGTATAAATATGATAATATTGTTTCCGTGTTCGCAGTTAATATTATTGAGTGTTGCCTTTTTCTTTTTTTATTGTCAAGGCTTCTATTATTTTTAATTTTTTTTTTCTTTTAACTACGGATGAGCTTATTATGCTAGTACTTTCTACTAGTATGTTTCCGATGGTGTCTGCTAAGTTTGTGTGTTTAAATAGTTCTAATAAAACTACGGTAGGATAGA
>CAHIKZ030000077.1:282500-285000 GCA_903632075.3 Acanthosepion pharaonis
ACATTTTCAAGCGCTAGATCAAACCTAAAATGGAGTTCAGTGGTCATATTTGGACAGGCGTTGCTCAGCCATAACTTCGTGTCTTCGTGTCCTTGTGGATGACAAAATATTTTCCACCCTGTAACACCTCTGCCACAGGCGGCATCTCACAATTCCTTAGTTCCACCATTTCTAACTTTTATGGCTAGGACACGCCATGTTGGGCGCATTGTATTGAAACACTCTCACTCCCTCTGTATTACGTTGGTGAGAAGTATGTTTCACTCAAGTAGCTTCTTCACCCGGACCCCTGTTGTGTGGAACCGATTTCCAAGAGGATGTTTTCCCTATTCATACAATCCTAACCTGTACAAATCTAGGGTTAGCCGTTATTTTACTGAAATATCCGCATAAACTGTACTCCCATTCTGTATCCTTCAACCTCGAATGTCCACCGCGTCTTTTACAAGGCGAAACTCTCTCTAAAAAAAAAAAAAAAAACGGTACCATTCTCTTTTTATTGGATACATCTGATGACGTAGTGGAAATAGAATTTTCTCTTATTGTAAACGATTCAAGATTAGGATGAATTATACGTACAGAAGAGCAGCCATAAAACGACTAAATTAGAAATCCCTAGAAGATTACCCAGATTGAGTGTCACCTGAAGCAGGCCGGTGAGTACTGCTTCCTAGACTTTGTGACAATAAATCCAGATATGTTGACATCAGTCCGAATATATATATATATATAATTATTATTTATAAAAAAATTATAACATATGTATGCTATAATATCACTACAAAAATAGCCATTTTGTTCAATCAAGTGATGATGTTATCTTCAACATCATCACTTGTTAAGACACCGAGGGTGTTGAAAAAAATGACTATTTTTGTAGTGATTTTATAGCATACTTATGTTATAATTTTTTTATAAATAATAATTATATCTGCTCTACTTTCTATTGAGCACTCTTTTAAGAATAGTATTTGTTGCTTATTGGAATTCATTCCGTATATACCAATTATATACTTGTATATATATATATATATATATATATATATATGTGTGTGTGTGTGTGTGTGTAAGGCAACTAGTAGTAAGGCTTTATTAATCAACATTCGCATTCATGCTGCATGAGTGAAATGTATCTTATTTGGGCGATTTTAACGTGAAATAGTGATGAAAACATATGTATATTATATAAAGGGAAAGAAGTATTGGGATGGCTAAAGACATATTGCAAAAGCTAATCAGCGTATTACGAGACAAGGGGATTTCGTTGATAACAAAGGAAAAAGTACTGAACTGCTACGTGATATTTGTTCTCCTTTACGGCAACGAATGTTGGACAATCTCCTCAAAGACGGTAGGCAACAGAGGTGTGGTTCTACAGAAGGTTGTTAAGGATACCATGGACTGAACATGTGAACAACGATGAGGTTTTGGAGAGGATGCAAACAAAGAGGAAACTTACACTTAAAATCAAGAAGAAGCAGCTCACGTTTCTTGGACACGTAATGAGAAAGGAGGGCTTGGAAAAACTGATACTCACAGTGTGGATGGAGGGAAAGAGGGACAAATGAAAGCAACGGGCTTGATAAAGTGGATGGCGGAAAGAAGGTCTGGGAGAAATAAATAAAAGACAAACTTATTGAGGGCTACAATGGAAAAAAGGAGATGGTGAGATATGGTCGCCTAGGTTCTGAAAGGAAACAGCACATAAATGAAGATCCGTTTTATTAGATGTTCGCTTTGCTTCACTCCTCTTTTACAAAACAAATTATCTATATATATATATATATATATATATATGGGACATCGATATGCATTTTTTATATATCGAGTATAATTTATGAAAAATGTTTGAGCAGTTGGAAAAACGTTTCGTGTGACTCGTTTTATTTGTGTGTATCTGTAATCTCGTCAGCATAAACATACACTTCGATGAAAAACGAAAACCTTTTCACTTTCATACTTCTCTTCCCTCATATATATATATATATATATATATATATATATATATATATATATATATATATATATATATATACAGGGTGTATCAAAATACTTTTACAGACTTTGGAAGCCGGTTCCTAACAACAAAAAAGAACACATCATAAATATATCCGTAAATCCTTCATTTTTCATTAAGTTTAAAGTATATAATATACGCTATTAAATGTAGAATCCAAGATTCAATACATTTCTTTTTTTTTTTTTTGGTGGTGGGATTTTCACACCAGATAAAATGTCCATATAAACATATGTCCAATAGACCTTAACACAGCAACTCTTAAAAAAATGTTCAAAATATCCTGTCGTCACACGCATAATCTTGTCGGACTATTGCTTGGCACAGCCTCTCAACTTCTCACACACGGTGTCGAATGGATTCGCAAGCCCCCATGAAACATTTATGAAGTGCTTCTACATTATGAATGTGTGCTGCTCAATGCAACAGTTTAAGGTAACTCCGCATATAAAAATTCAAAGAATGATGCAGGCCATGGAAACC
>CAHIKZ030000077.1:295000-315000 GCA_903632075.3 Acanthosepion pharaonis
GAACCTTGTACAGCTTGAAACTTACTGTAAATATATATATATATATACAAGAAACGTTCTGCTGTGAATCTTCCTTTTATGTTGCCATTTATTTACTACACGTAAAAGATATATATCACATTCTCACAGAGAACAGGAATATATAAGCAACGTAACAACTAAAAATATATAGGAATTGATATATATATATATATATATATATATATATATAACAGTTTATACGAAATATGTGCACCTTACTACGTGTGTGTGTAACTTATTTAAACAGAATTATTCACTAAGGCACTGACATTTCAACGCGTATCTTAACTTATATGCTTCTATTATTCACATTTAATTGTGTAAAGAATGGCTTCGGAATCTTGAAGCTCTGATCTTTAAATTCAGGAAGCCCAAAACTTAATAAGATCTTCTGTTTGGGAATAAGATTGGATTCTGGATTTAGTTCACAACTGATAGAGATGTTTAACCAACTGATGAGTGACACTGTGCTAGAGAAACGACAGTAGCGGAAGATAGAAAAAGAGATTAGAATAACTCTGAATTAACTTTGATAGTTTATATCCAAATGTAGTCTTCCCTACTTTAAATACTTGACTTTTGAACAAGTTCAACTTGGGTGTGTAGGTACATTTTTCATTATTTAACATAGATATATTGGCATCAAATATAGATCAAATATGGATTGTAATCTAATAGAATGCTAGGATAAGGAGCAAAATGGGAATCGTTTATGATTCTTACATGTTTCGCTTTAATCTCTTCATCAGAGAATAAATAGGGTGTAGGAAAAGAAAATTCGGGTATTTTTTAATTTTTGTGCTGTTTTTTCTCAGTGGGTAAACTGAACTCACGTGCATTTATGGTTTTAAGCACCGGTAACGTGTATAATTTATGTGCGTATTTTTTTAAAATCATTTTATACCAAGGAAAGGTGGAGATTATTATTATTATTATTATTATTAGTAGTAGTAGTAGTAGTAGTAGTTGTAATAACAGCAGAAGCAGCAGTTGCGTTGGTAGGATATCATTTCGGTATCTAATTTTATAAAGTTATACAGTAAATACATCGTTTGAAATATAAATTAAACAATATTTTCTTAGAGTTTAAAGAGAATTTTAAAGTATGCAATTATTATTATTATCATTATTATTATTGTTATAAACATTATTATTATTATTATTATTATTATTATTATAAACATTATTATAAACATTATTATTATTATTTTCAAAGATTCCAATAAACTACAAACTCATGAGTCAACTAATATATAATGAAATTATATATTTTTTTAATTAATTCACCCCAAGCAAGGCGAGAATGCCAATAGTATGCATGGGAATAAAGGTGAGAGAAAAAAAAAACTGGGTATAGTGGGGTGCCGAGGAAAGGTTAAAATCGAAACGGATTCAAGAAGATAGAAGATGACAATTATGATGGTCTTTACATTTTTGAAAATTTTAAGTACCAGGTAAGCAAAGAAACGGAAGGGAGTTCCACAGTGGAAAGTGCAAGAAAATAAACTGTTGCAGTAGAAGTGGCGGTTACATGTACTTGATTCCACAGTTAAAGAATGAGGCCGAGATGCCAATCTAGTAGCACGCTTAAACTTAGGCAGTCCTGGCACCGGATAAATAAAATCTCGTCAGAGCAGTAGTCATGAAAATATTTGTTGAAAAGACAGACGGAGGCCACGTCACGTTGGTAAGAATATGACTGAAGTCGAGATGCCATGTCAGGGTCGACTACATTGTAGATCCTTTTTTGAGTTTTGCCAAAAACCTAGAGATGAACCAGATATGGGATTATGTGACCAGATATGGGATTATATTGTCTATGCGAGATTTGGATGATTAATTATAGAGACATATGGTGGGACAACCCTTTAAACTCGCTCACAATTAGCAGAACCAAAAAAGGGCATAACTTTGATTTTATAAATGCAACCCCACTTTGAAAATAACATAATTTCTTTTTTTTACGCAGGATACACTTCGAGGAAGTTATGATAAATAGTTTACGGACTATAAACCCACCCACGCACATAATTTATTATATCACCAACTTTTCCAAAATCCATATTTAACAAGTCTAGGATATATCTATCTACTGTCACAACCGGTTTACAGCAGGTGTAATTTAATTTTTTCCACCCTCACACAAAACGTTGCAAAGTCAAGATGCGGACAAACATCAAACATGGATAAAAAAAAGCCTACTAGCTTCACAGACACAAGAACGGACGCATCTTCATAATGATCTGAATCACACATAGACAAACAAGTATTATGAAACACGCATTATTTATACAGACAAAATCTTCATGAGAAAACAAATGTATATTGGGTCTGTTTTATCCAAGAAAAACAAATGGAAACATTAAAAATACCAGGATTTTCCTATTTGTTCATTATCATTTTTAAATCCAGGCAAGGCGAGAATGCATCTAGTGTCAGGGGGGTTACAGGGAGTGAAATTGAAAGAGATGACTGAGAATAGGGAGCATTTTGCAAAGGGAAAAAAATGAACGGGATTCAAAAAACAGAAGATGGCGATTTGTCATTAATGCCATTTTTATTTTTTTTAAGATTGTCGGTATCAGTAAGTAAGCAAACGGAATGGAATTCCACAGGTGGGAAGTGCGAGAATGAAAGTGTTGGAGCAGAAGGGACATTTTCATTTATCTATTTCAACAGTAAAAGAGGCCAAGTTGCCAATCTAGTAGCACCCTTAAATTCATATAGTCAAGCACCATGGAAAAAAGATGTCAGTGCAGTTATATATGTATTTGTGTCTGTCTCTATGCGTGCGTTTGTGACGCTCTGTGTATGTCTCCCCCCTCTCTCTCTCTCTCTCTGTGTTTGTGACTCTGTGTGTATGTATATGTGTCTGACTCAGTGTGTGCGTGTGTGTGTGTGTGTGTGTGTGAAAGTTCTTGATTAGGGATTTTCTTAATTAAATTTCTCTTTGATTTGAATAATAAAAACTTTAAAAGTCAATGTATTTAAAAGTTTGAAATCTCAGCGTTCGCTCGCGTATAGATGTGCAGTTACGTCAACGTCAACAACACTTTAGTCTGATGAAGTCCAAAAGCTCGAAACGCATCACAGGAACATTTTTTCCACATTGTTGTTAATTTTCCTAAAATTGTTCTGGTGTATAACAATGTATAGTTTTCTATGGTATTCAACTAAAAAAAAAAAAAGAATTCTTGCTAAAACATTAAGCACAAAAACAGCCAACACATCTAAAAATCACTTACCCCCTCCACACACACACACACACACACACACACACACACACACACACCCCTCAAAAAAGAGATAACCAGAGTTTGGCATCTTATCTATCGTCTTATCTTGCGGTTACAGCCAAATGAAGCAACAGAGACATCATGAGGCATAAATTAATTCCATATCCACCTTGCAATTTTTCATCGTCACGGAGAAGACATGCTTTTACTCCAATAATGAACTGCTGTACTCTGAATGAACCTCTTTTCCTGGAATGCCTGTTGGAACTCACCCCAGACAAGTGGAAATCGTATATACAATGCACCAATAAAGATGCTAGAAAAATAGTCAGAATCTTGTACCGTTTCAGAATGTACCTCACTCCATCTGCCATGATCTACTTTTGCAAATCTCAGTGTATCGATGCCATATATGATCAGGAAATACGCAATTTCCAGCCTTGACAAAGTTTAAAAGCATTCAGTCAGCCTTGTGAGTGATTACTTATTTTTGACCTATTACCCCTATTCCATAGATGAAACTTTTGCTAACGTCTACGTCCTGGGTATGAAGATTATCTACATCCGCGTCCTGAGTAAGATGTTAAACTACGTCCAAAGCAAGGCCTTTGATCAAGAAGTTTTGTGGAGCGTGGTACAACCTCTTAATTGCTGGTATTCCAGGTCAACCCCGGCCTCGGGTAACTATGGGTAAATCGTTAAGCCCTAAAATTGAGTCAAAACACTATGTATGTCTAAAAGTAGGTGTTAGTACCTGAAATACATAGTAAAAGTTTATTACCAGCAACAATTTTTTGAAGAAATATTCATAACAGCAATATATTATTAGTAGCAATATATTATTAGCAGCAATATATATTTGAAAAAGATATTATTAGCAATACATTTTTGAAAAAAATATTACCAGCCATACATTTAAAAATTTACCAGCAATACGTTTTTGAAAAAATGTATTGCTGGCAATAAGAATCTTGTCGGCTTTAAATAAGCCATTGAGGTTGATGTACCGTAAAAAAAGCTAACGTTTAGCTATTTGATCCAATATATCTATTTACATGACAAGCGTTCAGGTGAGTTGCATTTATTAGTTCTACGACTTCAGATATTTACAGTTAGAACACGCTATGGCCCATATACAGATTCGAACCGTATTCTTTCTTTTCGTAACCCATTGCTAAGAAAGAAGTCCCTGCCTTCTCTAAACTGTTCCTTTGTGGTAAAGACTCGATTCCCGGGAGGAGGAATTCTCGACCATAGCTATTTCCAGTCTAGGACCAATCGTTATATGCCCTAAATATCCTCATGACATACACATCTGACTTCTCTATATCAATTCCATTCAGTAACTCTCTACCTTGACCTGTTCTTGGGTATTGTATTGGGTGAGCAAGAGAGCGAATCAAACGTCAATAATAATTAAAAAAAAGTATGTTACGTAATATATTTCATTTGAAAAAATATAACACGTACTCTCAAGCGAAAAATGCACGAAGCTGAGAACGATGACAATGACATAGAACAAACTCTAAAACACATTGATAAATTCTTCAGAAGTTGGCTAATTTATATTCACATATGTGAAAGAAAAGAGAAAAGTAGTTGGAAATATAGAAATGAATTTAAAATATCTTTATCTCTTAATCTTTGAACAAAATTGTCCATCTCTCTCTCTCTCACTCCACACACACACATACATATATATATATGTGTGCGTGTGTGTGTGTGTGTGAGTGTGTGTGTGAATAAGATTTAAGATTTTAGAAATAACATATATTTTTATATATAATACTCAAGAATAAAATACGAAAATTAATATTGAAATAGATCATTAAGCTTACTTTAACGTTAAATATCAATTCTTTATTGTCGTTTTTATCGACTTCGAAGTTTCTTACTAATCCATTCTTCAAGAGGTTCTGTTTCCATTTTTTTCCAATTCCGCGTCTTTTTTATTTTTTTATTTTTTTTTTTTGAATTTCGATGTCGACAGATCAACAAATATTTGCTTTTTCACTTTAATAATAATATAAAATAACAAATCGAATAAAATATTACAATTTAATTAATAATACAAATTAACAAATATTACTATATAGTTAATAATATAACAACTTCAGTATAAACCGTAAAACATTGATTTAATTTCGAAGGAAAATTTTAATTAAACCACAACTGAAAAAATTGTGTCATTTACAATCGAACACATAAATAAAAATGTTCCTGAACAAAAACTAATATTTAAAGTTAAAGTTAAGTAATCTTTATTTTATATATATATATATATATATATATATATATATATATATATATATATATATATATATATATATATATATATATATATATGCGCGTGTCTATGTGTTGTGGTATCAGCGATGAAAAATCTGTTTATTATTTTAAAATTTTTAACTAATATATATATACATACATACATATATATATATATATATATATATATATATATATATATATATATGCCCTTTCAAAATGTATGAATCCATCTGTTCTCCCCCAGTTATCAGTAAATAGCAGGAGATACCGAGTCCTACAACCTTGGGTGGCGAACTTTCTTGAAGAAGAAAGACAACATTTAGTTTAAAACATGCGGAATGTTGTTTGTTGACCATGTGGTATATTGAACACCAGTTCTATGTATTCGACTCTGTGTGTCTTATTCCGGACAAGCCTTCATCACTATACACAAATGATATGTACTGATACAATGAATGCTGGTTCTAAGAAATGAGGTGCTTGACTGAACTGTCCATTATATACGTGTATGTATGTATGTATGTATGTGTGTGTGTGTGTGTGTGTGTCTTTCTCATAAATCCATATTTTACCCAAACTCATAAGTACGTTGCGTGTCTTTTCCCTCCAATGTTCTGTGCGATGAAAAATTATTCCAATTTTAACACTTGATAATTGATCATCAGCCAAATATGATTGCCAGTTCCGTATTTGACATTGACACGAAAATATCATCAGTCTCTGGAATCGGTCACAAACAAAGAGGCTCTCTATGCCTTGGGTTATTAATCTCGGCTTTTTACCAGTAAAACATGCGTGGTAGAAAGTCAACGGAAGCGCTTCACGTAGAATATCACAACCTAGCAAAGTGGAAATGCATTTGTAGTCACGGATGCGATAATGCACAGTGTATATTAATATGTATTTCGCATAACAATGGCGAAGGCAGGTCCTATTAAATAATAATAAAAAATAGTAAAAATACGTTATAAAAAACAACGTTACTTCGATAATATTATGGATATCGTCATTATCTCAGTTCTTGTTCAGATCAGGGATTTCATTGTTTCAAAGTCATTCACTAAGCTAGTTACCTAAATTAAAAATACATTTATTCAAAAAGAAGAGTTTTTTTTCTGAATAAAATAAACCATTAGTTATTGAATTTTTTTTTTCAAATTAAAGTATAATGTGATTAAAAGCAATGAAACTGTTATTTACTATGGATAATGTGAAATTGCATCACTCAAGAATCGTGTAAAATTCATTTAAAAATCTTAAGTTGCGGATTAGATTACTATTACCTTACAGTCCAATGTTAAAACTAATAGAAGAAGCTTTCAGATCTTCGAAAGTAACATTTTCTGTTGATTCTGAAGATTCATGCAATGCAGAACCACTAAAGAACAAACTTATTTGCATTATAGAAGTTTTTTTTTTCCATGAATGTCTGTTTTTTTAAAATTTCACCTGACGGAATTTTAAAGACTTTTGGACAAAGCAACAGTATTGTCACATATCTATATTAGTTTCACTTAAACATGTAACTTTTTAACTTACTTTCATCACAAATGGTTACAACAATAATTTGCCCTATGCATCCAAATGTATTTTCGATGTCTTTATAACCTCATCACTTTGATTTCAACTCTTCATCATCGTGAATAACGGTTCTATTACATTGAATAACAGTAAGTAGTTTTTGTAATAAAGGTAGCTTTATATTGTATAAAATAATATATTCAATGAATAGTACTCTTATTTATTTTGAATAAGCATATCTTCTTCTATATAATAAATGCGAATGTCAGTTTCACTATCTCACACTCTTTCAACTTTAATCCGTGAGCGAATTAAAAACATTCTGGGTAGGGAGCTGGACTCGCAATACTGAAAGTTTTTCTTACTGCGATTGTTTTTGGATTTCGCCGTCTTGGCTTCTGCTGATGAAAATGATTAAAGAGACACAACTCTTTAACTTTCAATAGCTCATGGTCAAATGAAAAAAATACTGTTCTCAAATTGCAGTGTTTCAAAATAAAATTGTCCGTCTTTATAACTTTACTCCTAGAGACTGTATCCCAACCTATCATACCAGTAAGGAATCAGATTTCGTGAGAAAATTAAAAACATTTCGGGTCGGATCCGGACCCACCCGTTATAAATCCGTTTTACTATCCTAATCATAAAAATCTAAATCGAACCAAAAAGCTTTGGAAAAGTATTAATCCTCCTCTTTTCCCCCATCTATGGGTTAATTAATAAAACTTGTGTCACTAAAGCCATTAGAAAAACATTCGCAAAATCTGAAAACAAATATCTGGTTTCAAATAACCTGCAAAGGGTTGTTAACCTGTAAAAAAAGGGTTCATCTTCATCTAGAACCACAGAACTATTGTTTCAGTCTCATCTTCATCTGTGTAGATATTGCAGGGTGATGAAACCCACCAAGAATTTAATTTGGTGAGAAACATTTTACACTGTTTACATTGTTCGTACTACTGTCCTCATCTTTGTTGCCATATTTATCACAATGTTTCGGTCGCTGTACGCTCTGGACTTTTTCAGGTGGTTGGAATGTCGAACTGAACTTTTTATTTCGCTCACTGGGGTAGACTGTTCTAGTTCCACGTGCCATGTCTAATCGATGTCAGTTATCAGTTATCTCCTGTTAATTCTCCTCTCCAGCTTCTCCACCGCCTTAACCAGATATTGAACTCACACACTTTGGGTCCTGTCACTGGATCTAATCAAAGCCTTTATCCACTGTACCATGTGTCTTTGTGGAAACGTTGTGATAAATATGGCAACAAAGATGAGGATGATAGTCCGAGCAATGTAAATAGTGTACATAATACCTCATCTCAGAAATATAGACAGATACTAAACAATTTTTGTTTAGAAAAAAAGTTGAAATAATTTAATCTCTATCTATAAAAGGCAGGATATATATATATATATATATATATATATATATATATATATGTGTGTGTGTGTGTGTGTGTGTGTGTGTGTAACGAATGCACATGCTCCAAGTTAGTGAGAAGGTCAAGACCGACTTTTGCATTTCAAACTCTCATCGATAGTGGATATAATCGATTTTTTTCATGCTTCTACGGCAGTTTTCATGTAGTTTGCGGTCATTTTTGTACTGGTCAGAGTTAGAGCATATAGCTATCTGCCACGAATAGGCAGGAAGTTTCTACTGGCCAGCGTGGGAGCCAACAGCTGACTGACACGAATGTTAACTAGCATGCTAGCATGCAAAAAAAAATCGATAGCTGCATTCGTCACAAGTGGGAAAAATTTAAATCTGCATGGCACTTTACTCCAATTGGATCATTCGCTTGATTAAACTCAACGTTGATTCAGACTCCGCAGAACTGGGTTGGATGTGAAAAAGTATTTGTTGTTAACATTCTCTTTTTCAATCCGTTTTTCCAGTTACGAGTCCTTTTTTAAAGCTGATCGTTTTGTGTTCATTTTGTTTAGTTCTTTTTTCTTAACAAATTTAATGTTCAGTATAGAGCTTAGAAAAAATTCGCAGTATGAGATAGGCAAGAAGTAAGGCATGTAGCAACATCAGCACGGCAAAGGGCACTCCTTTAAAGGCAAGGAAGGGCAAAAAATTTTAAGTCAAGTGATAGCGATTGCTGTATGAGTCGTACGATTTTTCAATCAAGCACGGACAACGCCGGGCCATGCTGCTAGTATATAAATATATTTCTCGATAATTCAAAGAAAAAGATGGTCCATGTTTCAAAAAGAAGAAAATGGAGAATGTATTTTTAAATATCAGGTTCTTTTCTCTTCCCTTCCTTGTTACAAAAAAAAAAAAAGCTCATTACCCTAGATCACATATTTTTCCACCTTATTAGTACTGTACACAGTTTCAGTTAATTTCCTCGGCATCCTCCGTAAAATGAATCAGTCGAAATGTTGTCACAAAACAACAAACAATAGAGCTAGCAACGGCAACCAGAAAAAAAAATATTCCAAATGTTCATACACCTGCAGCGTCGACAGGTTAGTATTTGGTTTCTGCTAATGTTCTGTCTTTTTAGGAGGGCGGGGTGGCGAATGCCTATTTAGACAAAGAGAGCTGCCTATTACTGACTTGCCTGGCTAGATATTCAAATACGTCTACACGACTTTTTTGAGAGATAAAATATTTCCCGCATTATAAGTCCTTCCCCTGACAACAAACGTTGTGCCACCTCTCCCTACTCTTTCACTATTTCCATCGGAGGTGTTCTAACGAACTATATTCCTTGATTCAACAAGCTCCGATCTTTGCAGCTGGGAACCGTCATGCAACGTACACATGGATGCATCCTCCTCCTCCTATTCTTATTTCATTAATAAGAAATAGGATGCACTATGCTCCCTAAGAGTTGATCTTTACCGATCACTACAAACTCGACAGCTGCAAGTCATGGCTTAACCCTTGTCCTTCTTCGATAACATCATGAACTTCACTTCAAGGCATTTCCTACAGTCATAAAACACCAAACACCAAACCCCTGAATTAAATAGCTACTGGGCTTTGCATGAAATAAACATTAATATAAAAGAAAACAGCTAGATGATGAAGTCAACAAAAGGAATTCAAATTATCTTGAAAAAAGTCAAACACACTTGAAAAAAATATAGCTATTGATATACTGCTTAGAGAAAGAATAACATAGCTTGTATATAAAGCCTTCATTGCTGAAATAGAACTGGATATGTTTTAACCTAATGTTGATTGTGTTTAATAATAGATTAGCATGCTATTATTTATGCTTGGAAATGTATCTCAGCTCCGACATTTTATTATTAAAGCTTCCAGATGCAGTCAATATATTTGTGTTTTCTACTAGTAACAGTAGGAGCATACTAGAGGAAAACAAAAATATATTAACCGCATCCATCTGCAAAAAAAGACTAAATATCATGGATGCTTTTATAATAATAAAGAAAAAGCCAACTCTTAACAATATCAACTACGAACAAAGCCACAACGTGCTAACCGTATTCGGAAATAAAAAAAAAATCCCTACCACACACTAAGACATACACTGAAGGCATACACTCAATTAAGTTGAAAAATCGAATCATCCTAAAGTGATAGCCGAAAGCGCTCGGAAATATAAGATATTTGGACAGTTCTTGCACATCTTTTGTCCAGAACAGAAAGCTCTTTTTAGAACACAAGTAAAATTAAATAAAAGGCTTAACCGTAGTACCTTGTCTGTCGTTTTTAATGAAACATATAGATAGATAGATAGATAGATAGATAGATAGATAGATAGATAGATAGATAAATAAATAAATAAAAAAATGACAGTGTGTAAGAGAGAAAGTATTTTGGGACATTTATTTACTATGGCATAACTGTCGCTATCAGGTGATGCATAAAAGCTTTTCTCATCAAAAAGAAGGAATATGCAGAATGCGCTTCTTGAAATACCAAATTTTACTCCTTGGATGCAAGCACAAAGAGTTTAGAAAGAAAACGACAACAGATATTACAGCTAGTTCCTTTGCAGTGGCATCTTCAATATCATTTGTCTTTCGAACTAAGAAACATCCATCATCTCCTGCCATAAACATGTCATACTACTCCCATTATAATAATCTTATACTGATGAAGAGTAAAAGGCTGTCGATTTTAACAAGAAAAAACATGGTAATTAGCGTGAAAAGTTTGAATAGAATACAACAGTTTTGAGAAAGGCTCTTAAGTTTTACCGTATTGCAAACTAATGCTAACGAGCATTACAAATTTCGATAACTATTTAGCGTACCATGTCCTTGTGCCAACAAATCTATGGTTAGTAAATATTAACATATTTAGGGGTTTATTTTTTATACATTATGCCAAATATAACACAAACATATAGTGAGTGAATCTAGAAGCGGGTGACATATAAAATAACACTGAGATATGACAAATTAAATAATCCCAAAATCTATTTCCCTATTCCTTGCGTGGGCTCCGGTTATATGGAATTCACCTTCCAATTTGATATCAAATTTAAGGATTTTATTTTGTAAGTAATTATAAATATAAGTAAAAACATCTTTAGGTTTGCAATTTTTTAAATACATAAGAACGCTGGCAAATATACTTCTGGCGTTGTGTGAAAATGAAGATAAATTATGGCGGATGCTAAGTGATGTAACTTAATACCACATAAGTAAATGTGTGTTATTTTAGTTGTTTACTTATTTTTAATGTAATTATTATTTTATTTTAGCTTGAAAAATATATTTATGCTTTTATTTATTATTTTAAATAAAATAAAGTTTGATTTAACCGTTTTCTGTTAATATTTTTACGGTCTTCTAGGTTGGCTAGTGAAAGAGTATATATTTCAGGATCTAGGGTCCAAATTTACATATTGCCAGTACTTGAAACAGGAACCCTCACGTTTAAACGTTTTGGAAAACCTAACAATATTTACTTGTTTATAAATGCCAAATGAACTCCTTATATTTGACTTGATAGTGTTCATCAGAACACAAAAACGCAACAACAAAAGAAATTTCTCCTTTTATTTTATTCACATTGTTTTTGCAGAAAACATCTCTCTCTCTCTCTCTCTCTCTCTATATATATATATATATATATATATATATATATATATATATATATATATATATATATATATATATATATATATATATATTTGAGCTCTCCTGTCTAGTGCCGTATTTCGTACAGAAAACGTTAAAAAAAAACTTTCTCTTAGCGCCGATAACCTTCGGCTAAAATCTCTGACCGACGCCAATTAGGTCGGGTTTCGATCCCGGCTTGAAGCAATCGGATGTCTAGCCACACTGAAGACCTATGGTACAGCGAAGCAGGCTGTCTGTGGTTGACTATGTGTATGCTTTTAGGAAATCCGGTTGAGCACTCTGGAGGAAAGGATGATTTTAAAACTCTGGCTCCTACTACTATTAACGCATTGCTCTTCAACTATGAATTTAGCTGTCCTGTCTACTGGCGTATTTCGTATAGAAAACGTTAAAAATTCCCTTTCTCTCTGCCGTGCGACGATAGCCTAGGGAGAGTATCTCTGACCGACGTCAATTAGGTCGAGTTTCGATCCCGACTTGAAGCAATCGTATGTCAAGCCACATTGACGACCTATGGTACAGCGAAGCAGGCTGTCTGTGGCTGACTCTGTGTATGCTTTTATGAAATCCAGTTGAGCACTTTGAAGGAAAGGATGAATTTTAAACTCTGGCTCCTACTACTATTAACGCATTGCTCTTCAACTATGAATTGAGCTCTCCTGTCTACTGGCGTATTTCGTATAGAAAACGTGAAAAAATCCCTTTTCTCTCTGCCGTGTGACGATAGCCTAGGTAGAGTATCTCTGACTTATGTCAAATCGGTCGGGGTTCGATCCCGGCTTGAAGCAATTGGACGTCTAGTCACACTGATGAGATGTGATACTGCGAAGCAGTCAGTCGGCGGATGACTATATATATATATATATATATATATATATATATATTATAATTATTTTTTTAAATTTCCTTCGCTACATAAGAGTTCTCATGTTTCAGAAACGAGAGCCGATACTCTCAATATAATTATTAAAATTGAATTGAATTAAAGTATCAAGCCCTGTTTCCTCCTCAAGCAAAAATTTAGACATAACCAAACTTGAAATTTACGCATTGTTATAAGCATGTTCATTCGTTACAATGGAAACGGCTGGGGCGACCATGTATAACTAATTGTAATTTCTTTATTCTCCTCTCTCTTTACACTATATCATTTCAAATTTTAAAACTTTTCTCTACTCTAAGATCTAAACAACATTCCTTCCTGAAACCCTTACATCCTTTTATCTATATAATTTAAAGTTATTTTTAAACCTTTTTTCCTCTTTTAGTTTTAAATTAATATTTTATTCTTCATATAACGCTAAATTAATGCCATAAAGTTAATATTCGGGCTTAATTTTATAAAAATTCTTCTCTTTAAGACAAATAACTTCCACACTTTCCCGAACGCTGCCTCTTGCCTTTTGTCTGACTGAAACATTGAAATGGATGAACTCTGTATTAGTTTTTCAAGTGGTGTCTTTTTTTAACTTTCACAGTCAAATTTCTATTTCTGATACGAACTCAGTCCGCAACACGGGGTTGATAAGACAGACAACCTATATTTTCATCTTCCGAAATAGGCTATTCCCCATATGTGTTTTTTTGTGTTTCATATATATATATATATATATATATATATATATATATATATATATATACTATTTTCAGTATTCAGGCTATTGTCCTCATCTTTCCTACCATAATCACGACGTTTCTGCCAGTGTACGCTCCGTCCTTCTTCAGGTGATATTTGTTGGAATTTTGAACCGAAACCATCCTTTAGTTCACGGAGGGAACAGTTTTCGATTTTTTAGTAAAGTAGTAAAGATTTGTTTTCATATCTGCATTTTGAGATCAGCTTAGGTCGTTTATTTAATATTTTTTTTTGGTCTGGGAAGTTAACGATAGCTATTTTTTTCTCCAAGCAAAGATTGCAAGTTTTGGATTTTTTGTTGTAGGCTGATGATCTTTTCCTTATTTTCCATGATATTTTTGGTGTGATGTGCGTTTTGTTTTTAATTTTCCAGACATATTTAGAAAGCATTGTGCTTTTCGCGTATTTACTATTTGTGAAATATGTTTTGTGTGCATAATTTCTTTGTTTCCAGGGACCTTCAATTACTCCTATCTATACTTTTTATTCATTATCTGGTGATTTTATCATGGCTTGGGATATTACGTTGTTTTGTAAGCAGTTGCCGTTAAAGGGACATTCGTTCTTTATTCTGCAGTTAACCGTGGGGTTAATTTGTTCGTGTGGTTTGTTGTTTGTTTTCCTATTGTGCTTTTTTATTATTTGTGCCATGTTCTCGGTGCAACTACAGCTGATTTTACTGTGTTTTTGTTGAATATTTTGTGTAGGGTGCTTGATTCTGGGAAGTGTTTGTGTAAGAGTTTGAAGAACATTTTCCCTATGTTTGTTTTTGCTGTACGGTAGGTCGAACCATATGATATTTCTTTTTCTGTTGGCCTTTTTCTTGTTCTGTGGTGAATATGTGAGTGCTGCTGGGAATCCACTATCTTTTAGGGCTGTTTTGTAGTCTTTCTTAGCTTTGTTAAATATGGATTCATTGTAGGAATTGTCGGAAAGCCTGCGGTTAATCGATTTTGGTATCTGTTTTATTATAGAAGACGGGTAACTGGTAGATATGTTTATATAGAATGGTTTATCATAGGGTTTTCTGTATGGTTTATATGTGCCTTTTCTTAGGTTGAAGATAAAATCTAGAAAATCTACTTCGTTTAGGTTAGTTTTTTTATATCTATGACGAATCCGTTATTTTTGAAAAGTTTTATTATTGCTTTTCTAGTTTGTCTGTTTTGTTTGTTGCAGTTTCTTAAGATTACGAGACCGTCGTCCCTGTAGAGGTCTGTGTCATTTTTATCTATTATTTTGCTTAGTTTGTGTAGTATGATGTCTCTGCACCGTCAAAGCTTCCCATTGTAGTGTCAAATATCCCATCTTTCTTTATCCATGTTTCTTCATTGTGTAATAGTAATGATTTACGCGAATGTTTAATGATGTCGATTTCGTTTGGTTTTATTATTACATATTCCTGAGCTAAGTTGATGGGCTTATCTAGCATGGGTTATTGATGGGTAAAATTCTTTTATGTCTAATTGTAGGAATTGGCAAATGTGTTTGTTGTTTATGCTGTGGAACCAGTCAATAGATGATTTTGTGTTTTTTCCACTGGTTTACTCCTAATTTCTTCCTAAGTTAAGAATTAATTCTTTCTAGTATCATTTTACTTATTTTACCTATTTCGCTTTTGTCTGTGTCTGCATGCTGGGTTGGTTTTGAAAAAAAAATTAAATAAATAAACAAAATGACTATAAAATAGTAAAATAAATTAACCCAATCAAATTACCAAATTACACCCGCTAGAATAGACAAAATAGAATAAATAAAAAAAAAACAAAAAAAACAAAATCAATGAACCCAAATAAATAAAGTAAATTATAAACAAATTAACAAACCATTATGACGAAAATGTTAGACTATAAAAATCAAACCAAAGTCAGACGAAAAACATAACTGTGTGTTAGATTATTTTGCTTGTTTTTATTTATTTTTATTCGTGTTTGGCTTTTAATTTTTATTATTAAGGCTTCAATTATTTTAAAACTTTTTACAAATGAATGATGTTTGTGTTTTCTACCAGTATATTTCGAAAGCAGTCTGGTAGGTGTGTGTGTGTGTTTAAATGGGTTGTAATAGAGCTCTGATCGGATAGGTTTTAAGGTAAGCCGTCTGGATATGCATGTAGTTGTATGACCGATGTAAATATTTATAAAACACCTCTATAATACACTAAAAATATACACAAAATTAACGCACACACTCAATTAAATTGAAAAATAAAATTATCCTTGATAATGGCTAAAAGTATAGCCGAAAGAGCTTTGAATTATAGAACATTTGGAGAGTTTCTACAGATTTTATTGGCCAAAAAAAGAAAACACTTGTGCCAGCAAAAGAAATAATTAAATAAAAAGCTTAACCGTAGTAACTTGATTGTCGTTTTTAATAAAACATGCATAAAGGAAGCATTGTTGCCTAAATGCATAATATACATACATATATATATATATATATATATATATATATATATATATATATATATATATATATACTCTTGGGAAAAGTTTGAATCCATTTCTACTCCTCCAAAGTATGTGTAAATAGGAAAAAAACTGGTTCCTATAGCATTTGGTGCCAACCATTCGAAATGAAGGGCAATTTTGAATTCACAATCTGAGGAGGGTTTTACGGAGGACTTGTGGCACACGATGTGCAAATGTTCTTTGTATTCAGCTTTTAAAATTAGTGTGATTAGTTCCTCACAACCTATAACACATTAATCAAATCATTTGTGAGTGTGCTCTAGTTGTTCGTTTCAAAGAAGTGAGTTGCCGTAATCTGATAAGTGAAAACGACGAGCGTCAGTATACCAGCATCTCTCTCTCTCTCTCTCTCTCTCTCTCTCTCTATATATATATATATATATATATATATATATATATATATATATATATGTATTTGTAATCTTGGGTACGTTGTAATGAAAGTTTGATACAATGATTGCACATGATTTGTAACGACATTATAAAACCTTGTATTCGTCTTCCTTCGTCCCGTGGCAATTTATTCAGTTGTGATAGTAAGTAACTACTGAGATGGAATATTATGTTGTGACCTTTTACTATAAAAATCCATATAATGACAATGTGTCATATGTATGTGAATGAGAATTTATGTATATAAAAGTTCGCGAGAGAGAAAGAGATGAAAACAAAGAGAGAAGAATAGTGAGAATTGACACTTTGTTACAGGATTTTCAAAAAACTGCAAAAGGTAGACCCTATCCTAGATTTCTGCGTTTGGCTCCGCGTTTACATAAGTTAGTAAGTCATTAGTGAATCATAAGAAGCTGCCATGGACACTTCGACGTTGTGTGATGGTTAGCAAGTTTTTCTCGCTATATCATTTATCTCTGAATAGGGAGTTCGATCTTTGCTGAGTGCCGCGTACTTTAGGCATAAGGCCAAAACTATTCTACGCATATAAATCAACACCAAAGTAAATCACATTATTACGCTCTGACATTACCACAGACAAATAATGGACTATTCCGTTTTGCTTGCGACGAAAGATAGTAGAAAGAGATATGCCAGATAGGCTACTTGACGAAGTGAGAAAAGTAAGATCAATATAGTAAGAAAGAAATAGAAAATAATTAAATAAATGGAAGAAAGATGCAACGCGAAAACTTTCATGCGTTTAACATATTGACTGCTAGAGGTCAATTACAAAATCAGACTTCAAACGCCAACCTTATAATAATCAACTAAGGCAATAAGAAATATTTATGGGTTGATTTATCGCTTCAAATGAAATCTTAAATATTGTTTTCACACTAAAAGTATTACTGCGAATATACGTGTTGTTGGCACATTATAACTCGTAATCGGTACGAGAAAACTTGTAATCGTCTTCTTAATAAAAATGCTAGTTTGAGTTTGTTTGTTTTTTTTATTTTCATTTACATTTTCTGAGTTCTTTAATTAACGAACCCATACATATTTACAGAAGGTTCAACCTGTACAAGTTACGAGAGACACTCGAGGTAAACAGTTAGGTTAAGGGGAAGTTTATATATAGGAGGAAAAGATAATGGTTAAATCTATACTTGAACAGGTTAAGATTGAAGTGAACGACGGAACATCCTCTTGGGAGTCTGTTCCAAAGAGCAGTGGTTCGCGAGAATAAGCTGTTCGAGTAGGACATACTTCACACCGATGGAATGTGTGTAGTTTGCTACAATGTTAGTAACATGGCGGGTCCTCGCCGTGAATATCAGACGTCATTGAACCAGGAGATTCAGTTCGGTCGAGCATTTTCTATGGATGTAGGAAATCATCAACGCCATCATCAAAAATGAAGCGATAAGTAAAGAAGAAATTGAATTCTTGGGTAGAAGAAAAAGCCGATAATGAGGATCCTGTGAATTTTATATATTACATTCATTTTTTTTTTCGATCAAGCATAGACTTTTGTACAATGTATGGGAACTTCCTTCACAACGTGAAGCTTTACTAACCTCGCAGAAATTGATCTTCTTTTGAACAGGTTAAATGGTCTCAAATTTCTTGCAGTCACGAATTTTCTACTATTTTTATGTTAAATCCTCATATAATCGGCAAACGGCGATCTTGTTTTGTGTTAAATGTAAACTTTATGAAATATTATAGAATAGACGAAAATCGTAGTGTAATGGAGTTATAATGGCTATGCTATAAAGGACCCATTTTAGACATGAAAATATTAGATATTCATAATATTCACTAAACGTGGGAATTTACAACACCGTACCAACTAAACTTTGATTAGCTGTCAATGCGGGTTTAGATTTTTTCCTATTTGTCAAATTATAAAATAGATGGAGTCGGTTTATATTCAGATCGCCTTATACACGCGTATATACGTTACTTTTATTGTTGTCCGTTTGTTCTCAGCTATTTTGGAATATTCAAATAGAATGCTAGAATTCTGATTCGTCCTACTTGAATTATTTTAACCTTGTCTACACGAGAGATCATTGTTTTCGGCGACTACAATTTATACGTTCAGTAAACGTTGAGGCATCTTTTTACTCTAACCAGTTTATAACGTCTGCCAAGATACGAAATTTTTATTTTTAGTCACCTGTTTGAACAGATTTTTCAAACAGTGAAATATACTACTCAGTGGATAAACTTCGGTGACTAAGGAGGTGGAATTTTCGTGATTAAAAAGTAAAACGGTGTTGTCCACTCAAATAACTGTATGAACTAAAAGAACAACGTTAAAATTTATTAATAATTTATATACGTTAGTGTTGTAACCCAGGTTAGGTTACTGAATAGAACAATTAAACACATTTGGTAATGAACGATAATACTTAGGAGACGAACAACACATATAAGATTCGCCAGCGGCGCGTAGAAGTAGTCAACTGGTATAAGAGAGTCAAGTGAATCCCACAATTAATCTCCAACTGTAGGATATCTACCAACCAGCCCAGGCGGTCAGATGTGGCACAAGGCCGAATATAATATGAGATATCCGAAACACTAGGCTCGGTCAAACACTCCGCGTAGACAACGTATAAAACGTGGTCGGGTAGCTGATTACCGAGACGAGTACCTGCCCTTCAACAAAGCCTCATTGGGGGATCCTCTTTACGAAGAGGCAGAGAGTTTGTCCAGTACAGCCGGAGACGAATCTCCATCTGCAGGATATCTAATTTGATTGAATTCTAAACAAATAATACCCACTACACGCGCAACATCAACTTTTTAATATGCATCTTACAATCTTTGCTTGATTTTCCGTTGAATAATGTCAAAAGTAACGCATTTTTCATAACCTGTTAGTAATCATTAAAAAACCGCTAAGGATGGCGCAAACGCCATTACAATTTTATCTCTAAAATAGAAGTTACTTATAGATCAACATGATAGATTCGTACAGAAAAGTTATCTCCTAACCAAGAAGGCATTCAATAAATTCACATTTTTCTTATAGTATATAAATGTCTTCTTATATATATATATATATATTAGTGCTTAAGCCTTTTTATTATATCCTTACTCTGTCCTAGACATTGAGTTCTACCTGGATTCTTCCTCTTGGAATTTTTTCCTAAAAATATACATGTATGGGTATTTATATATTTTGCTTATGTATGTATATTTTCCACTAATATTATCTATATCTATCTATCTATCTATCTATCTATATATATATATATATATATATATATATATATATATATATATATGTGTGTGTGTGTGTGTGTGTGTGTGTGTGTATTCCATCATCCTCGTTGACGGGACGCATTG